>NW_010577476.1:541133-566734 GCF_000705375.1 Tinamus guttatus | reverse complement strand
AGGCCGCGAGGAGCCGGTGCTGCAGCTCCTGCCTTCCTGCTGCAGGTAACAGGGGAAAAATACGCGTATTTCTGTCCTTTCTCCTATTAAGGACTCTGTAGTTGGCCTGTGTGGCTGCCAGGGTTGTCAGAAATATGTGGATGGGTAGGGCTGGAGTACTGCGTGGTGATGTGTATGTATAGCCTTCACATGCCGTTGGATTTGGAGGCAGGAGCTGGACGATGCTGCCAGTCTTCTCCAAAAATGCTCGGGACACTTAAAGGGTGGAGCAGATAGAGACGGTGCTGCCTATTGTGCAAGAGGTTTGTGGAAAGCTAATGCTTTTCTCCTCATAATTGTTACATTGTTTCCCTTGGCTGGAAGAGGTGATCTTTGACTTCTTTGAAAAGAAGGGAAAGTTGCAAAGAGTTGCCTTGCTAAGGAACCTGGTAGTTCTGTTTTCCCACGCAGAAGGGAGCCCCCTCTGCAATGTGGCATCTGTCTCCTCTGAGGTTGTCAGTAAGCATCTCTGCACAGAGAGAAATTGTGGTAAACTTATTTTCTTTTTGTGCACCTTTATAGTTGGTGTAACTAAAACAGAGACTTGAAATATCTCTTCTCATCTTTCTTATCCTTTTCTATGCCAGATATGTTTTTCTATCACATATATATTGCACTTGAAGTGTTAAACTCTCAAGGGGCAAGGGGGAGGGGGAGGGATATGAGGCAAGGTCTACTAGTTACTTCAAACAGTTCTTCTTGCTCATACTTAAAAAGGGGAGAGAGGAACATGCTGTAAAAGAAGCTGAGGAATATATAAAGGTGAAATATTAATGAAGTGAAAAAGCTTCGATAGCAAAGGCATCGTGCCTAACCATTCAGCAAGATTCTTGTCATCTTTACAGCTCCTCACTGCATGTGGAACTGTGTCTCTGTAGTATAAATGCAATTATTAAAAAGGGCAGCAAGATTTGTTAATATCTAGCTAGAAGAAATAATAATACGCAGACACGTTTTGCATTGGTGATCTACTCCATAGGGACTTGCCTTACCCTTCATTTCAGAGGCTGTGGTAGGACTGAGGGTTATTGCAGAAGCCCTATAAAAAAAATCAAGAATATTTTTGTAGAAATGGAAATGCTAAGGGCTGACTCGGTTCTAGAGTAGGCCAGAGGGAGGATTGGCCTTGGAAAGTTGTCTTAAAGATGTGATAATGACTGTCCATCCCCAAGTTGTTTTTTTTTTTTTTTTTTTCTAGCATCCCGAGTTGACAACATCATTCCCTAAGCAGGCATCACAGGCTCAGGAGAAGGCAATGTACGACTGTCCAGGATGTGCTGGAAGTGTGTGCCTAACAGATGGGGAATGCAGATCAGAGTTCCTTTACCCACAGGAATCTACAGCACAGGGTCCTTGTGGTGCTTTGGTTTGCTGTCATAACCTGGACTTCTGCCTTCTTGTTTGATTCTTGCTATGTGAGAAAATATACTTGCTGAAAAACAGCGGCAAATTTGGGTTCTCTGCTCTTGTAAAGGCTGCCTGGATCTTGTCAGTTGACCACTGGAAAATGGACAGAGATGGGGCAGATGCTTTCTTTTATGTTTTCCTCACAGTTCAATTTTCAGTCATTTTTTAAAAAGAAACCTTGTCTATGCATTGCCAGAGTATTCCTGTTCTTTTCTTTAACTTCTTCAGAAAAGTTTGATAAAAATGGAATATATCTGATAAAACTTTGAAATTGGAGACAGTAGCTTAGGTATTTTCTCATAGAGTCTGACCCAGATTTTGTTGAGGCTTGAGAAAGTTTGGAAGATTTTCACCACTGTGACTTGGAGGGAAATTGGATAGCACTGGGTAGTTAAGTCTGCTAGTCACAGTAGGTGCTGAGGAAGAGTTGTCCTTTATCCCCAGGTTGGCATATGGTTGTGTTGAGCTCTCATGTCGCACAAGTTGTGTGGGTGCTGGAATTTCATTTTCCTGATTCAAGCCTAACGTCCAGCATCAGCCTTTTAGTTAAGGCTCTAAACACTGAATAACTTGTGATAAACTTGCAGTGTTTTTAGTTTGCTAGATGAGTGGTTTTATAAATTATAGGAGAGACGTGGAGATGTTGCTTCATCTGAGCAAATTACTACTCATCGGTGAAGGTTTATGGAAGTGAGTGAGGCTTTGTTGGATTATTCCTTCTGGAGTAGTTGAATGGTCAGAATTGAGTAAGGTCAATGTACAGTTTTAAAATATAGTTGTAAACTGCAGAACTGTAAGTTGCTCAGTAGGATATTTTGTTAAAATAATCTTCTTGGTACATTTTGGAAATCACCAAAATCTGCAAATTCTCTGGGCATCACATTTTCGTAGAGTTCTAGTTCCTGGATTGTCTACTCCTATCATTGTGTTTCCAGGGATGTTCTGAAGTAAGGTGGCTGTGTATTTACCAGACTTTGGAGAAGAGAAATGCTAAGAAGGTAAGGAATGGAAACTGTGTTGTTTTTTTTCTGAGGTTACTTCATCTGATACTTTACTCTTACTAACTTTTGTGTATCAGTGCAAGTATTCATGGAAAGGGAGCCTTTTAAATGCTTCAGGTTACAAATTGATAAGAGCTGTACATTCTGTTTTTGGAAGAATAAGCAGAAGTAAGCAGAACTGAAATATATCCTGGGTCTTGTACAAATTAAGTGAACTTAAAAAAAAATTAGTGCCTCATGTTTTCACTTTGCAAGAAATTTTGCTGAAATAGTGAAGGGATTAGTCACAGAGGAAAATAATAGGGGTGTGTCTGTGTACGTATATATAAAGTATATAATAGTGGATGAGGACTGGATTTGTAACTTGAGAAATAGTTGTGCAACTTGATCAGTTAGATGATCATTAGATTTCTTCGAAGGTTTTCTACAATGATCGTAAACTGTTATCTTGGTCAAGTTACTATATTTTTGCAGAGGACTTTAGCTATTGAACGTATTTTATGCATCATTTTGTAAAATACATTATTCCCAAACACTTAAAGTAGTACATGCAGCTTGTAAATTTTCATGCATATTTATATACTACAGTAAGGGCCTATACCTTGGAAATAATGGAAGGTGCAGCCATATATTTTCCATGCAATTCTATCAAAAACCTCCATGGCTGTTCACTAGGTAAAAGTGTAGCTATTTTTATTTGCTACTTTTTGACTTGCTGTCGGTGTGCTACTGGCAGGGTGTAGCACTCAGATAATATAAAATCTCAGGCTCCATGATTGAGTGCTGCTATATGGTGTCTTCATTGTATGGCAACAAAATGTTTGTGCTTTGCAGAGAGCCTCTGGCTTTTATCTGAAATGTGCTCTGCCTTATAGTTGTATGAAAAAAATGAGGCCAGTGTGAGAGAAGGGAAATCCCAGGCAAGGGAAACAATAAATGCAGGAAAATCTTGGATGCAGAAATGCACAGACATTTTCAAAATATCTATGTTATAGTCTATTGTATATGTTTTGTAACTCTACATAAAAAGACCACAATGAAAAAGATGCTGAATATGTTTTTGAGATGCATGATAAGATCTGGATAATGATGTTTCCATATCAATGTGAAAAGATAGTTTTAAGAGGTGTTTCTGAAGCTTTCTATATCTAAATATACTAAGCTGTCAATAGGTGGTACTATTCTTTTTTGCCCTAATTATTGCTATGAGAACCCCTATGGGTTCTGAGGTATGTATATGGAATTATTTTCTTACTTATCAGATAGGGAATTGAACCACTGACTGGGCTGAAAACGCTGAAGTTGAGAAAGAAGGCCATGTATCTGAACTTTCTCAGTACTATCCTAATGACTCAACCATATTGCTGTAGTGTTTTTGATAATTTGGCATAGAGGGAGATACTTTCTATAGATCCTGTTGCAGGATTTATGCATATAGTTATGCATCTTTTTCTCTATACAGATTAATTATTACCAGATTCTTTTTTTTTGTTTGTTTGTTTGTTTGTCAGTCTAGGAGAAAAGTCTTTACATCCAAAACTTTTCCAAAAGTCTTGTTTTGTTGTTAGGTTTGAGAGCAAGCAGCCATTTTTGGAATATAATGACACTTCTACATTATTTAAGAAAATACCACTTAATTTTTTATAATGCTGCATGCTAACAGGAATTTGAGATGCTCTGCTCTGTAATACTTCTGAGAGCCACAGCTACCTTCCCAAGTGAAGAACCATTTGTGACAGACTGGTAGGAAGCCTTAAAAATACTTTTTGCCCATATGTTCTGTAGTGTAAATCACTGTTTCTGAAAATATATTGATTCTAGTGTATTTACAGCTTTGGTTTTCTTCTTTCCCATTTTCCTTCTTTCTCTGTTGCTTTTGGGCCTTTTTCCTGCTCCTGCTTTGGTGCACCATCTTGATGTGATCTTTTCAAATGTTTTAGTGGGAAAATATCAGCTCCTAAGTGATGTGCCAATACTGTACAATATTGTATAGCACGATGTTATTTAGATTTAGCCGAGAAATGCTCAACAGTTTCCTCATTCATGTATTGTATATTATGTTATAATTAGAGGCAGAGCATCTGAGGCAATGACACCAATGCAAATGTCACCTTCTAATGGTGTTAGTGTATCATGGCGACCAGCAAAATCTCAGACACCCCCCCCCCCCTCTTTTTTTTTTTTTTTTTCTTTTTTTTTTTTTTAAATCTTGGTATTATTATGGAATATGGTGTGCTGAAGTGATTATGGCAGGTTTTGTTCCCTCTCTAAGTAACCAAATAACAGAAGTTTGGAAAGCCTTTGTACTGTGCTCTGTATCCTGAGTAGGACCTAACTCTTCAGCGCTGCAGTGAGTATGCAACTCAAGTGTTCAGCTGTCCTGTTGTGTGTTGTGTTGGTGTATTGCATACCATTTTTATACTATATGACTGGTGGATGGAGAGGAGAAAAGTCAAGTCAGTTTTGGCCATACAGCCAGTACTGGAACTGTTACAGGTGTGGCTGTAGATATATTCTCTGATATTTTTGCCATTTTCTGATGTGAAAAATGGGTGTACAAGGAATATGATATGCAAATGTGATGGAAGGTGATATACTTGTTCTGAATAGCAAAATAATATGGTTTGGTTTTGTGTTTTATGTGGATTCTCAAGTGTCTTTTAGCTAGTTGATGCAGTAATTATGGTGTGGATAAAAAACTCGGTCATCCTTTCTTTTAGTGTTTTGAACCCAGCTTTTTATATATAAATAGTGATTTTTTGAGAAATTTTAGACCCATAAGGCAATAGCAAAATTGCTATGGATTTGAATGAGATCTTGATTTTTACCCTGCAGTAATAATTTCCTGTCTGTTCTTCTTAAGTTAGTGTGCTTCTTACAACATTTTTTTTTTCATGGTCTCCTTTTTGAAAGGTTATTGAACTTGCCTTGCTCTCATAGTTTTAGCTAGATCATTGAACTCAGTACTGCTAAAAATTGTCATCAAAAGTTTCTTAAAATCTGTTGAGAGTGCAGAGCAATAAGCATAGGATTTTCAGAGTGGTCATGAAATAGCAGATGAAATGGATATGAGTAAGTTCAGTGGTTCTAAAAGGAAACTGACAGGCACCTATGTTGTACCAAAAGAATTTATGCAAGGGTGCAATAGCAGGTAGGAAATGCAACATTTGTAGGCTTTACAAAGTCCAGTTGGAGCAGAGTTTAAAAAGACCAGGGATGTTAAAGGTTTTCCTGCTTTTGAAATATTCAGAGATGGAGAATACAGAGAAAGTAGTTTATCGCCTGTTAAAGGTGATAACCACAAATATGATCTTTCTATCTGCTAAACTTAATTTAACAGCTGGTACACTCTTGGGCATCTGCTGAAGTGAGGGAAGAAAAATAGGCATAGGAGAAGTGGTGGGGAATAACAGAAAATATGTCTGTTCTGTTCTTCCAGCTCTGTGTCTTTTTTCCACTCTGCCCTAAAAAGGCTTTTGGAAGAAATTCAGGGATTAGCCACAAGGTAATCCCTGTTTTTTGTCTCAGACCTTATTTTAACATCCTAGCCTTGGTCAAATAGGCTTTTTTGGTAACTGACTGGGTAGGGGGAATAATGCCTGATCAAATTTCAAATCAGTCTTCAATACTGGCTCAGAGCTCTTAATAAGGGAGAAATGGACAAATAGGGACTTGGATCTGTTAATGATAGGCTTTGATTTTGATACAACTTTTTAACATGTGAAAATCAGAACCAGAAGGTATGGGGCTATTTTAGACTATCATGTGTGTAGCTTTGCTACACTTGTGTGCATCTTGAGCATATAGAAAAGTCTGTTTGAATTGCTTCATTTATTATCTGTTATGAGTTAAGAGCATGGATCTTTGTCAGGGGGCACAAATTTTATGCATATAATAAAAATGGTAGCAGGGGTGTGTGTCTGTATATGTCTATATATGCACATATATATAGTCTTTGTGAAAGAAGGTAGGTTGCAGAACTTTCAGTTGAAAATTAGGTTCTGTTCTAGATGTGAAATAGTGAATGTTATGCAAAAGTTCAGGCTTGGGAAGGATTTAGTCATAACTTAAATGTTCCTATTCAGTAAAATCCAAAAGTAGTTAAGTTCACAGGTAGTACAATTTAAAATCCACTCTCAGATCTCTAAATAGTTAATAGCTGTAGTGAGAAAATAACCAAAATAACATCCTGTCTTTAGGAAGCTTTTGTGCATGATATTACTGAAATGTGCATGTTGGCAATACTGACCTTGCAACCTTAGTTCAAACCCTAAGATTCATTGGACTCGGGATGACAATAGGACTTGAAGAAGATGGGCAAGGAGTTACTGTTGGTAAAGGGTGTTAGAGTTTTAGACTTTTTCTGTATTTTATTTCGTGCAATCATGTGCATTTGACTGTGATCCTAGAGTTTAGTTGTCTTCATCCAAGTTTATAGTGATTCTGTGTGCTTTGAAAACACTTGAGCAACTGAACTGAGATGATTCGCTCTTCCTTGCATTTTGCAATTGCTTGGGACAATGCATGTAACCTCCAAAATGCTGAAGCTGAACAGTAGAGAAATTACAAAGCACTTACCCAGCACTATATCTTTATGTAGCATTTTCTAAATATAGACAGTCCTTGGCCTAAAGTGTTTATATAGTGTAAATAAAATAAGACTTGATATGACACAGAACAGCTTGAGATGGGCATGAGAGCTATTGGGGAGGAACTGAAAAAATTGTTTGAAATCAAGGGCTTGAAGGAGACTGCCTTGAAAGGACAGTGAAGATGCTCCCAAGAATATATGGTAGTTTGAATTATTTTTTTTTGCCCATCTGAAGTTTTTCATACTGGTTTTCAAACACTTATTTCTCTCTAATTTAGCCAGTAAGAGGAGCCAACACACTAAATCTTAGGGGATATTTTTTTTTAAGCCCTACACTAAAAGCTGTTTACAAGTGTGTATTATGGAGATAAATCCTCAGTTTACATTACAGTTTCTTGTCGTACTGCTTCTTGTAGTGCAGCCAAATACACCTATTGCCAGTAACTCCTGTTTGGCCTTACATTTATTCTTATTCTAAGCAGGGATTGCTGAGGGCTGAGTGAAAGAAACGTGGAAAAGGCAGGCAATGTATTGGCTCCTGAACCACAGAGCTTCTATCACCTCTTCCTTGGTGTTTTGTTGTTTTTCTTGCATCCCTCTAGAACTTGCTTCTGTCTTGGAAATCAAAAATGGAGCCTTGCAAACCTGTGGCAAGATCTGTATTGCTCACAAGATAAATGAAAACATGAAAATATCTTATCCTGCTTCCAGATTAAGAGTTATACTGCCCTACTGTCTCTGTGCGCCCCTTATTATGTTTATCTGGATTGGATATTTTTGACTTTCTTGCTTTCAAGAAAATTTGTGAAAAGGATGGAAGTCTCAAAACCAGTTAAGTTTTAGTAAGCTTTATGCAGGGAGAGACAGACTCTTGTAAGTTTTGTAGTTAGGAGAAGAGCTGTCCTGGTCAACTCATTCTCTGTTCAGATCCAGGAGTTAACCTGGGAGAGGAAACTTGACTGTGTCTTGGCTGCTGTAGCTTCGGAGACATTTAAATAGACTAACCACAACACACAAATTCATAGGAAGCTAGGCCCGGTGAGATTTGACACTCATAATGATGTGTAAGGAAAAGCCTAAAAAGTTTTCTTAAGGTTTTCTTCAGATGGTCTTTCTGCCTCCCTCCCTCTAGGTTATTTTTATACAGCCTTATTGAAAAGTGTAGGGTGGAGCACTCAGAGCCCTTGACCAACGCCTGCCTGGTGAGGAGGGATTTGTTGCTGTATACATTTACACCATCTTAAGATTCTTCTCTGGTTTTGTTTTTAATACCTACCTACCTGAGGTCTTCAGGAAGCATTTTGTGGATATGGAGCTTGTGTTGAACAGCAACTTTTGTATTGTTTTGTTATGGAGCTCTTGTCTGAAAACATACTGCCTTTTTAAGTTGGTCTTCTGTCTTTGGCGACTAGCAAATTTTGTCAACAGAAGTGCAAAATGCCAGACTTTTCCTTGTAAAGTGTTGAATAAGGATAGGGAAAATCCCAAACAATGCCTTCAGATATACTCTCTGCAACTCAAGAAGATTCAGATTAATTGATTAATGTTTTTCTTTTGAACTACTGCAGCTAAATACTTCTAAAGAGAGACAAAGATGTGCCAGCATTGAGAATTGTATAGCCAACTGGCCCTAGTGTAGGACACTCAAGGCAAGATCCCAACAAGAGATATCCAGCAGAAGATGGGAAATGAGCAAAATATCTTATGTAGCCATTTAACATCTCTCTGCTACCTTTAGTTTAAGGAGATGCATTGAGAAGTAGGAATAAACTTTAAGGGAATGTTTTCCTATGGAATGGTAAAATTGCTGTTGCAGCAAAAATACCAGCTTTTGTCAACTCTGTGGCAAAAGCAATTTGTAAAATCCAAATAGACCACAGTGTGCAATCTCGCCAACATTTTTATTAGTCTGTTACTGTAGTAGGAAAAGGATATAAAAATAAAGGCGTACTCTGTTACAAAAGATTTTTCATATGTACAGAACTATGTTTACTTCAGTCTTTTTGCTAGATTTAGAAAGCATAATATATATTTCAACTGTATTTGATCACAAGTCATGCTGAAGAATACCACATAGAATAATTAATGAAGTTTGCCATAGACTGTGAAAAATAATGATATAATATGAGTGTTTGGCATAATAACAAAACCAAAATCCTTCACATGTGGTTAAGTTTGAAAACAAGTTGGACAGAACACCGTGATTATTCAAGGGTATGTTTATACATAAAATTAACTTGGTTTGCTCTATTAGTCAGGTGTGTATTCCTGCATTCCTGTAAAAGCTTTTGCTTAGCTTGTGTGTGGAAAAATGCACCTGTTTGCCATTTAAAATTTTAATGCCAACGTATGTATATGCAGGTTACAACAAAATGAGTCCAGCGCAAAGCATCCTTTTTAAACTGGAGTTCTTGCTTTGGCACTGCAGCAGTTTTGTATTTGCCAGTGTCAGTTGCACTTCAGTTCCAGACAGATGATTATGCATGCGTATTGGGTGGGCCTTTTGTAATTTATCAATTATGAGTTATTTTTGTTCAGGAAAATTGTGTTTAAAGGGATATTTTATTATCTGGAACACCACAAACCTATAACGCTTAGAGGTTTGCCGGGGGGATTTAATGAATTTGTGACAATGGAAACAATTACAGGGGTGGTGGAAAGAATCCTTGAATGTATTATTTTTATTTCCCTGGAGTTAATCTTCACATATCAAAGTAAATTAAGCAGAATATGCTGCTTAGATTCTTTTTGGATTCCCAAGTCAGAAGCTATTATGAATGAAATGTAATTCTTTTTACTCCCTGTCCTACAATCTTTACTCAAAATATGCTGCTAGCGAAGTCAGTATAATTGCAAAATCGTATTTTGCATCCGCTCATGGTATTAAGGGACAGGTACCAGTCACTGTGGTATAGTTAGGTGAAGCATGTGCTGTGATGTTTCAGATGATGTTTAGCTTCATTATTTTTATGATTCTATCTCTCTCTCTAAGTAGATTGCTGCTATTAGTTAATAAATGAAATAAAAATAAGCAATGTTTTCCTGTAATGAATGCTAAGTCCTAGTCAGTCATATCATTTGGGAAAGACTTTTACAAAAGGTGCATTTTTTTGTTATAGCTCAAGTTCCACATCACCTGAAGACATGCTGGAGATATGTGCTTTGTTCAAGTGGAAGGTGAGGCTCATTGTGGTCAATTTAGTGGCCTTCTGGTTTTCCTGCTGCATGGCATCTAACCAAGAAGGCTCATTTGATGGAAACTGGAATCATATCCTGGCTGGATATGATCCTTGTCTAGAAATAGTTGCATGCAAAGATGAATTTCAGTATAATCCCCCAAAATGTTCACTATGCTGTGCTAATCTGTCCAGCTTCTAAGGCCACCAGTAGGCCTTAGAAGTTTATGCCATCTCTCTTGGTGCTTTTCTTTGCTTCACCATAAGGCATATTGTGAGCAGCTTGACAAGCTGCCAGTGTATCGTAACGGTTCATGCTGTATTTATCTTCTGTCTGTCCTTTGGGCTCTCTCTGCTCTCATGGAACAGCATTTAGCTGAGATGATACCTATTCTCAGACCCTTTGCCTCGTTTACCCAGCGTAATGACTTTACATTTGGGATTTTTTTTTTTACTATTTGATCTGAACAACACCTTTCACCATGAAGTTTTGGTAAGCAGCAGGTCTCCCAAGTCTATTATAAAAGCAGCAGCAAGTGGAACTATATGTCTTCCAGTACATTCCTCTTGAGGGTTTTAGTGCTCACAGGCTGGTTCTACTTTGCTTGAGATGTTAGCTGAATACTTCTCCAAATCAGAACCACTTAAATGATTGTACTATTCAGCTGTTTTTCTGTATTGTGTTCATTTCATCCTGCTTCCTGTTCTTGCACTTTACCATTTTTGTTTGTTGGGGCTCGATTTGCAACCCCAGGGTGGGGCTTGTCTTATAGTCCCAGCAGAGCAATAACTTGGTGGCAACTCCTCCTACTTTATGGTGTGAATGAGCTAGGGTTATTGAACAGAATATGACTACTTGTGATTGAAGTGGAAGAGCAGGCTCGTTTTGAAGAGCTGAGTGAGGCGCACAATGCCCAGCAATATATTCCATTCTGAAGTACCTTATTGATTTAAATCACATTTTGTCAACGTCCTGGACGTAATAAACAATATGCCATTAAAGCTAATAATGACCTCTGTGTGCGTTTCAGAAAATGCTATCATTACTGAAAAGCTAGGTTAATCTCTCCCTAAATCCATAAGTAATTCAGGCCATTACTGTGGTTGCAACATTTGTCCCTAGAAAACATAGACCAGTCAAGTGATGGAGACGAGGAGAATAACCTGCAGATACAAAATCTGAGAACCAAACCCTCTATTTAAGCATTTAAAAATACTGTTTCAGCAACAATTGCTTTTTTTTTCTTTAAAATTTCTTCTTTTTTAATTTTCACATTTGAAGATTTAGATATGCTCTTTATTTTTCCCCATAGATTGTATTTAAATGAAATATTAATTCAAGACATGAAATTGGTCATGTCACTACTCGAATGCAGATAAGAAGGAATATATGTCTAAAAGATTTTAAATTTCATGGTGGAAGTACTTTAAAGTTTTGAGTGTGAGGGAGAAGACCTTGCTTAATTTGAATTATTTACACAGCTAGATGAAAAGAACGAGCATTTTCTGAAATTATCAAGCTTACAGATTTTTGGTTTAGGGGTTTTTTTTCCCCTCTCCCTGTTTAGTATTCTCTCAAGATCAGTCGTGTTGTAAAAATACATTTAAAACATGTTGAAAGAAGATGAATGAGATGTAGCCAGTTTCAAAACAAACCTCTCTAAAATGTGCTCTTCGTAAATGGGTAGTAAATGGGGAGCTTCTTGCTAAAGGATGTAATGAAAGGTAAAAGTTGGTGTATTTTCAAGGAAATATGGGACAAGCTTATGGAAGAGCAGTCTATTGGCAAGTATGTAGAAATCCTTCTCTGAGATGGAAATGGTAGGAGATGGGAAGCATTTCTGAGGAACTATGCTGTATCCATCTTGGACATCAGGTTTTGCCAGGATCTGAGGCAGGACTGCAGGCTGGCCCTATCTTTGCTCTGGTGTGGCATGACCATTCTGAGGCTCTTGCTGACATTTTCCTCAGTAAGTGTTTAGAACTGTGCAAATGAAGAGCTGAACAGATCACAGTGTGAAAAGCAGTTTGGCTGTGTTGCTGGCATGACTTCTTTTAAATATCAATTCTTCAACTTTCACATTCCAGATGAACAAAAAGGTTGGTAACATATACATAATAAGGGAGATTCAATTTCCAAGAGTGATCTGAGCTGCATAATAAGATGAACTAACTCAGTGGCACAGTGTTCATATTAATAAGCTAAATTAAACATCATATGAGTGGAAGTAGAGATTTAGGTCACCATTAAACTACATTTGGAAAACACTGTCTCGATGAAATTGGTGAGTAACCAATCCCCACGGCATGCTGGGCTGACTGCAATATGTCCCTACGTGAGGAACAGAAATAAAGCAGCTTTTCCTGCTATGTATTTTATAAGTAGGATTGCTTGCTGGAATGAATCTGTTTGGTGTCTTAGACCAAAAATTACAATGTTGACTTGAGAAGGGTTTTAAAAAAAAGCAAGGAATGCTCATTCAGGAGTCAGAACATCAATCTTACCCTGATGAATTAAAACTGGTCTTTCTGGATTAGTAGGGGAAAAAAAAAGATAAATACAAATGCAGAAATACATATTATATATATATATGTATGTACATATATGTATATATATACACAAACACACATATATATGGTAATGGAAATATATATATATGTATATATATATTTTTCCTATCTATCTTATATACATACACATATATATATAGGAGGGATCTTCTTGAAATAGAGAGGTTTTTAGGTACAGTTACCATTTGAAAGTAAAACAAGAGATGCTATAAAATCTGCAATCTGCGTACAAAGGAATTAAACTATATAGACTGTTCATGGTGTGTTGCTTGTCATTGTTGCTTTGTGCCTAAAACCTGGGGATGCCGGAATTGTATTGTGTGATGTACAATATCACGTAGGAAATTTTATTATAAAACTCTGTTCAATTGTTTTTGTAGGAGAAATTAAATGACATTGTAAATTAGAGATTTCAAATTTGGCTATTGAGACCAGCTCAATGACCAAAAAGATCATAAGAAATGTTCATCTGGACTTTCATCTTTAGAGGTTATGAAATAGCTAAAAGGGATTAGAAAAAAAAAAAGCAGAAAGTATTGAAATAATTATTTTTAAAGAACACTCTGTTCCTCCATCCAGATATTTATTGCAGTGTTGCATAGAAGATATAATACAGAAGTATTTTTCACCATTCATGCTAGTTTTGTTTTTTCTCTCTCTACTTCTCTTTGTGTTTTTTTTTTTTTCTCCTAGAACATGATCTAACCTCATCCATCCTGTTCTTAAACACCAGGACAGTCTCTTAAGAAGAAAGGTGGTGGAGAGAGGTTAATGGATTTAATTAGTTTTCACGGGACTTAAAAAATAAATACAGATAAAATTCATTTTGTCATGGAAGCGTGTTTTCTGCAAGCCTATATGTTGATTTTAAATAGGGCTTAAAATCTTTATTGGAGTTTATTTTATATAGCACAAGTGTTAGGATGGCCCAAGTTTTGTGGGGTAGAAAGAGGGATCCAGATCCAGACAAGTGTTTCTTTGTGCCCTTAACTGCCAATGTGCGTGAGCAGCATCTCTGTTGCAAGCCTGGGTGTGCATGAGGAGGCGTTCAGCACTGTGCTCATTGCTGAAGCAGCTGTTCTGTGTCTCTCCCAGGTGACGGGCCAGATGGACGTGTCCCACGTGTCAGGTATGGTCTACAGGCTGTCCTCCGGATCATCCAAATGGTTAGCCAGGGTCCACAGCCCTCGTGGGATGTTGCTTTGTTAGCCAAAGTGGGTTTCCAAAAACATTGTGGTCTGTTTGTGACAGTACACTTAAGATTTTGAGAAGAATGACAGTAATAATGAAAAAGGGCAATTGACCACTCAGAAATTGATGGTTACAGATTTTGGTAACCTGAAACGTACACCTCCCAGCCCTGCAACACACTTAGAACGGCTTTCCTTGCTATCTGCTGGCCTCTTGCCTCTTACATCTGTGGACATGTGCAGTTACAGTCAGTCACTCTGTACCCTCCCTTAGCACTTTGTGCCAGGAGGAGCCCTCTGAGACCATGGCTTAGCTCTGCTTAGGCTTTGCTGTACAAGCATGTGGTTAGACAAAGCTTCGCATTGAATCCAGTGTCATTATGAAGAGATGCATCTATTTCTTCCTTTTAGCTAACTTGAAGGAAAGATGGGTGTTATCTGTTTAACTAAGTTCATAATAATTGTACTTCCCTGTTTATGAGTATACTGGCTCACTACTGGGTGTTATCTGTTTAACTAAGTTCATCATTATCTGGATATTACAGGGGGAAATAATTGTACTTCCCTGAGTATACTGGCTCACTATGCCTGTGTACGGGTTCACTGCTGACCTGGAGTCTTATAGGAAGCTTTATACAGTTACTGCACTGCTTAAATTTGTTAGAACTTATCTCTACATTGGAATTTTCTTACATTGTTGTGAAAATAAATCTGAGAAAAGAGAAGATGAGCTTAATCGGTCCTTGGTCAGAACTGCCCAGCACAAAGATCCTAATTTAGCCAGGTTTTTCTTGTTTATTTCTACTGTCACATTCCCTATTACAATAGAATACTCTGTGTTTTTAGGACTTCTCACTAGTGTGTGAATTTTTCTTCCTTTCATGGAAGCAAAACTCCACCAAAGAAAGTTTTATGCCAAGACCTGAACTGAAACACGGTCGGCATTTCAAGGGGAAAACAGGCTGGAAGAGTTTCTAGCTAATGGAGGCACACCATATGTTGTCCAGCACTTTGCCACAGCTGGGTTTTTAAGCAGATTGTCAAGGTGGCGTTCCGTGGGGTGAAGCGAATGGAGGACATATGGCAAGTTTCGCAGCTGGCTGGGAACTCCAGGCTTTCTTAGTGTGTTGCACCAGCGTAATGCCTTTTTAATATAGCTTTTGTGTTTGGGTATATTTGAGAAATTTGGTTATAGTACAGCATCACAGAGTAGTGTTGCAAGGTATAATTAGGAAATCTGTAATTAAACTGAGTTATATAGTTTAGTGTGATATATTATTTCCTTTTGGATTGAGGCCATTTCTTTCATGTGGTTTCCATGTCTGTGATTTCTTATTCTTCAAAATATGATTAAAAAATCACCAGACATAGGCAGCTAATGACACATTGGGAAGTTCAGTGTTTTAATTACTTGGAGGCTTAAAGTCCCCCAACAAGTGTGTGTTGTGTGTGTGCTTTTTTTTTTTTTTTTTTAAAAAAAGGTTAAATTCTTAGTTACATGAAAATATATGTTAATGAAATATGACAAAAACAGTTTAACAGAAGCCACATCTGTGGAGAGGCCAACCCTCAGAGGCTTAGGGTATTGCAAACGTGTTACAGTGCTGTCTTTTAGGTGGAGGCTAAAAACTGCCTGGATGCTGTGTCTCGACTGGCCATTGTGGAAGCACTAACTGCTTATAGACAGTCCCAAGCCTTTTAGTGACTGAAGGACTGCGACAGGGGTGCCCTCTCCTAAGGCCTTTTTCTGGCCAACCAGCTGTGACAGGTGTGCTTCGGAATGGTTTTTGCCAAGTATTTCAGTTCTGTATTTCAGTTTTTGTTACATACAAAATTGGAAAGATACTCAGGACTGGAAAGACTGGAATTATGACATACAGCAAGATATTCGGTGCCTGCATCAGAAGAATATGGGTGATGAGTAATACAAGTAGAGGCACAATGTTAAGGGCACCTAAAGGTGGAATGGAGGAATTGAGAGGTGAGGAAAGGCTGACATGCTCTGTGTGTGTGTGTCCTGTTAGTGTGTCGGGTGCTTGGTTGTGCGTTAGATGATGACAGCAGAACTGCTGATGCTTGAATGGTGTTTCTTCAGCCATGTGGCACTTGCACAGCTGAGGCTTTTCTGGAGGAAGCGGTTCAATGAGAGCAATACAGGCCTACACAGACAAGATAGACACAGGTGGAAAACAGTGCATGTGCATTTGCTTCTCTATATTTCTGAGCAAACATGCATGCATCATGTTTGTGTATATACATATCTGCATAAATGTAGGTACTTTTGTGTGCATGGTTTCTGAATGCGTAACAGTGAAAATGTTTGGAATTGCCTGTTGAACATTGCTGTGTTCTCACTGAACTTTGTTTTTGTGAAGAGAAACGCCTGCATTAGAGGTGCTTAGGCCTTAAAATTGATTTTTAGTTTTGACTTCTTTTTTTCTTCCTGCCCATGTGACTGTTGAACCAATATCTGCACTTCTACAAGAATATAGCATATATTTTTTTCAGCTAATCTGAAATTTCTTCTGTCTCCTCATTGTGACAATAACATTTAGGGCTTAGACAGTGCTTGACCTTTCCCAAAGCACTTTACCAGTATTACCTAATGGCTTTGCAAGATTGAGAGAGACTCTCCGTGGAGGTAAAGGTTGACCAGAATATGGGAAATGGGCAAGACAGGACAGAAGAGGTCTAGCCATATCTTGTTGTTTCCTATTTAAGACTATTGGCAGAGGCAATAGTCTGCTTTGATAGTTCTTTCTTTCTGATAGCTCTTATTTTAAGGATTCCAGCCTGTGTATTACTTAATCTCTCTTCTGACAATAAACTATGCAAGTTTTGCCTCCTATATACCTAAAGCCCCAGGTATAGGTCTCACTCAAAAACAGCTAATAACAGCTATATAATTTCTTAGTATACCTCAGGCAACACCAAGTATTTTGCTTTCAAGGCCTATGTTTTATATTAATGTTGTTTTTAAAAGACTCTTAGAAATAAAAGAATGATTAGCATTTGTACGTTATCTTACAAATAGTATATGAAAAAAAACCCACAACTAATAAAGTTGTATTTTCCCCGTTTTGCGGATTTGTAAAAACAAACAAAAAACCCCATAAAATCAGAAGAAGCAGTGTTAAAAATAGTGTTTTGGTCTCCTGGCTAATAACTGCTTCTTATGCTTCTTTTGTGAATGAATAAGGTTGTCTAAATATGGAAAGCTGAAATATTTTGAATTATGACACACAACAAGATCACTAAATGTACAATAGATTTTATATCCCACGGTGTGGGAGTAGGAAAAGACAGTGTATTCATACACGTCAAATTGTGCTCTCAGTAAGATGGTAGGTACACCTGGTATAGGAAAAAATGATTACTACCATTTTCATTTAATTTCATTTGCAGGTTGACGAGAAGGGGAAGGGCCTGCTAACTTCATAGCAGCAGCAGCAAATAACACTGTTCCTTACCACAGCCTTTATTAGGGTCAATTGACATCCCTCCATGTGCTTTGGTAGCCTTACGCTGATAGGTGTGCATGGAGGAACTGATGGAAATCTTTCTTTAAATCCCTGTTTTTGCTGCTGAGTACATTAAACTCCATTCTTCCTGAATGTTATGAAGCACCAGAAATACAGATTATCTTCTCCTGGTACCTCACAACCGGGGCTGCTGTTCCTATTGATTTTCCTCACCTCCTGCTCCCAATTATAGGCCTAACTGGAGCGCAGAGCCACTCCACATTTGGTGAGGTATGAGCACAGTGTGCCGCGGGCTCTGGCAGGCCTCGCAGTTATGTACTAGTCACTGGGGCTGCACTTGCCAAGTTTGAGCCACCTCTCCTTATGCTCCTTGTCCCCTTCCGTTCATGGAGAACTGGCTGCCCTTTCCACTGACCTCCCAGGGGCGGGAGGATGTAAAGAAAGGAGGAAAAAGGCAGGTCAAGTCAGGAAAAGTAGGGTTCTTGTTTGCTGTTGGTGATTTGTTACAGCTCAAAAATTGGGATTTTTCAGTCTTTGTCTGAGAGATGTTTCCAGACTATAAAAATTCCTGTCAGGCCTTGTTTTACCTGGATTTTTTTTTTTTTTTTGGTAGCACAATGTGTGCTGTAGTTGCGAGGAATGGAACCATCATTTTTAGCATTGGAAGACTTACTTTTCTTTTTATTTAAAGTCCATTTTTTTGAACTTATAGCAACAGAAACTTGATTAGGTGATGATTATGATAAATAATGATTTCCTGGGAAGTCAGATTGATTCACTTGAGATGATGGATGTTTTTCATCATCTTTGTTAGCTAAGAATAATTAGCACTGTGTGTTACTGCCTCTTTTTTCTGTCTTTGACTGCACATCTTAGTTAAGGAGTGGACCTTCCGTTAGGCATTTTGCAGTAGATCTGAAATAGGTCAGTCCATAGCCCGTTTTATTCAGTGTCCTGTCTTGCATGGTAACCAGCAGCAAGTTCTCCAGGATGATTTTCAGACTTGACTCCTGTAGAAGTATTGCTGTTATTCCTTGTCTTTTTGTTGTTTGCTAAAGCCCTGGAGGATGAGATCTAAGAAAATATTTGGAAAGGTTGTTAACATTTACTACAGTAGCCATCAACATTATCTGTCAAGTTAGAAACACTTTTTTTGACTCTTTCCAAATTCTACGCTTTAGCAGCTGTAATCCATAAGGAATTTCTGATACCTGGTATGCCTTAAAAAAAAGAAACCAGGAACAATGTGTTGTACGTAAAGCAACTGTGAATGTGCTAAAATTCCTCTGAAGTTAAATACTTTGATCATTACATGTGTAGCATCCTGATTCCTGCTAAATAGCAGGGGCCTTTTTTTTCCCTTTTTTTTTTAAATAATTTAGATAAAATAACTCAACTGTAAGTATCAGCAGCACAATGCATTTCCAGTGTTGACAGTCTATTTGTGTTCTTGCTTCAAGGAACAGAGAAGAATGAATGAACATCCACTATTAAAGCATTGTATTCAAGTGAAAAATTTAACCACCTGGAAAGCTAAGGCATATGAATACGCACAGGTCAGTCGTGAGGAATAAGCTCAACCTTTTTGATTTTAATTTGAGTACATGTTTCTGCTTAATTATTCTCTCTGCTTCTTTACAAATCTCTATTGTGTCTGCAGCTTTCCATAGGAAAGTCCAGTGACAGTGGAAAAACATGTCTGAACATTTTTATCTGAACTGACCGATGCTCAAATTCTTTTCAATTTGATATTTAGGTTGCGAAGTTAACACATCTTTTTATATGAGACATACAGCGAGCTCTGCTTGCTTTTCTGTGCACTTACAGTGAGAAACTTAGATTGGCAACATACAGGCTTTTCTCTTTCTTTTCTTTGTAGCTTAGATTTTGCAGGAATGGTGATCAGACTTGGAAGCCTGGAGTTTTTGCAAATGTGGGACCCTGATTGTTACTTGTGAGGAAGGCTCAATTTCCATATTACTTGAGAGCAATTTACAAGGTAATGTGATGACGAAATCACTCAATTCCAAGTCCGTGGGTGTTAATCCTCTTAATATCAGGTCCGATTTATTTGTATTGTACTTTTTTAATTAGCAAAGATGTTGTTAAACAATATGCCTAGCAGCTTTTTAGAAATTAAGCCATCTATTAAGCCTAAAATTATATTTTGGACTAGTGGTTATTATAGATCTCAAAACACATGATGGGGCTTTTGTGTAATTACATAAATGAATGCAGTTCAGGAGCAAAATAGGCATGCTTTTGGCTACTGTTTGGGTGATTTGAAACACCTGATGTAGGGATAAGCCTGATAACGTGTGAAATTTACATCTCAAATTCAGGCTAGTATGAACCTGTAGTAACTTTATCCAAATCAGTATGGTTATTCTGTTTTTGCCTCCATATAACTGACTATTCAATATGAAAAGACTAGTTAGAAAACAATACATTGAAATACTTTTGGCTCTATTAGAGTAAATGTTGAAATCTGTGTTAAGTAATCAAAACCGAATGTATGTTGAAAGGCATATGATAGGTGCAGCCTGTTTATTCTCACATGCTGCGTGTCACTTTGAGGATAATGTTGGTTTTTTTTTCTTCCATCTGTAGCTGAACATTTTTCATGCAGTTTTATACTAAGCACCGAACACAGTTTACTCAGTTCTTGCAGTCTGAAATGTGGTGCATATTCTATTAGGTAATGTCACTGCAAACTGACTGGTGGAGGTCAGTGAATTAAATATGGGAGCTGGATTCTACGAGGGCCAGATAATTTAATAACCTGTAACAACATTAATGGTTATGCATGCTAAGATAAAGGTTATCGTGCTTCGCTGTATGAGTTGATTGCTATAGGAACCTGTGCTGCTGCTTTCCTCCGCTGTTCTCTTTAGAGCAACACAAGAGGCAGTGGCATTAAAGGAGGAAAAGGTTTTCCTACAGCCGAATCAACCTTTCAGAAGAAAGACAGAGGACTTAAAGGTTCAGTGATCTGAACTTGTGTAGTGAATCTTTCATGACCTCATCTGTATGAAAGAGATACTTGCACCGCAGAGGTGTTTCTTCAGGATTGATTAATGTTGGGGAGTTAAAATGCTGTGCCTGACTTTATTGCCAAGAGCATTATTAAGGTAAAGTAGAAGCAGCAGCTAGTTATGAGTAAGAGTTTAAAAGTGGATTAGGAACTCTTAATCTCCATGTCAGTGCAGATGGATACCTTGACTGGGAGAATCTGGTAAGCTTTTGGGAAGATGGGCAAAACTGCAAAGAGCTAATCAGAGCTGAACAGCTTTAATCTGTTTGTTTACCACTGAATGGGTCCATGAAAGGAAACAGAATAAAAATAAAATATCAAATGTAGTAAAATCTCATTTGTTGTTTTTCTTTTTTTTAGCTTTTCTTTTTTAAAGCATATTTTTCAGAATAGTTATTATTTAATTAGTTTAGTGATATGAGAGCAGGCAATGCACAGAAGACAGACACAATCGACTAGGGAAAAAAAAAACTGCTCTTAGTATCTGTTTACTCAGGACTAGCTGCAATTTCAACTATGCTCTATGTTGATCTGGGCTTTATGAATGAATATTGAGCAGCAGAAGCCCTGTTTACAAAGAAGTTATTACTTACTGTTCAGCTGTGGAGTATAAGTTGAATGTATTATATTCTCTGGTAACATACCAGGGTATATAGCATAGCCCATTATTGCGATTTTTTTTTTTTTACAAAGATACTCTTTGTTCTAATGGTTCTTTTTGTTCTTTATACTCTGTTTGTACATTTCTTCCACATTTAATTGGATGTCCGTTTCCTTTACATTTCTTCTGTTCTTCTACATTTCCTTAATTAATGGGAAGATGAAGGAGTATTTACGTGTTGAATTAAAACTTAGTTATATATTGGTATGCAGTGCAGTGAAACACGGAAATCTTACCAAAGAAAAATACATACTCCAATCTTGAGTCATTTAGTATTGAACTTCATTTGTCATTATATATTTAATGAGAAAATCAGAATCTGCCTGCTCTCAGCCGTTTTAGTGAGTACAGTACTCTGACTTCTCAGGGATATTGCTTTGATCAGAGCAGAACATATATCTTAACCGTTGGTGCAGTGGGGTACAGACATCGAAATGTCTCTTTCCGTCAGTCACTGTCCTCTTCAACAGATATTTCAAGGAGACTTAGTGTACGAATACGATAAGCTTCATGCTATATGTGTTTAATGGACATGTGCAGAAAAAAAAATGTATCATTTTGTTTCTTTTTACCAAAAAAAAAAAAAAAGAGGACTGCGGAGGGGCTTATTCTTATTTTTCCCAGTTCTTGTACATTTTGTAGTTGTGTAGTTTATGTAGTCACAGAAACCAGGGCTATGTAAATGCCTTGAGCCTGCTGATAGAGGGGTTCCCCCTCCGCCCCCAGTTCATCCTCACACTGCAGAGCAGCAAACAATCCCCTCATCTAATTGGATCTCTAACTCCTTTTTCATGCTGGAGGTTACTGTAATTCTCACGTCCTGAAATTGGTTTGCTGGTTTGTTATGGGGAGCAGTAAATGAGTGCCTATCTGCTGGGATTGATCTCTGGGCGAGTGTGTTATTTGTCTGGCCTCATTGTCAAACCTCTCGAACAATGCACGCAAATTAAGGTTTCAGCAAGGATTTCTACCTAAGTCTGTGAAATTGCCAAGACCTTTCAAAGCTGCTTGCTTAGCTTAGGGGCATGGAGGACAGAAAGAAGGCTTAGCTTGGAGTGTAGCTGTGTCAGTCCACATCAACCCTCCAATAATATAAATGCTAGCATTTTTATTCTCTTTGATTAGTCAAAGCTTGATAGAAATCAGGAGTTGTTCATATAGAGATATAGAACTAATACAGTTAGCAGAATAACTGAAGTAATAATTTTGATGTTTGTTTACCAGTTGTATGGAATTAGAGGATATGGCACACCTGAATTATTTTTAAACCTATCATTTAAAAGCTATTTTTAAAAAATATATGGTGATTTCAGAAACTTTGGAAAGTCTTTTGAGCTTCTTATGCTTCTTCTGGAAGGAAAAAGCAAATTGACTCATCCAGGAAGAGTAGTGAAATTCCTGAACTCTAAGTGTTGCATAATGTTGGAAAGAACAGACATATATTTATATATGTGCTAGGTGTAACTTCTGAGTATGCAGAGCACCAAATTTTTATATTGGAAACATGATTTACTACTACAGCTGTGATATTGCTATTAGAAAAATACTAAGCAGAATTTGTTAGATATAATAATTTTTTAAAGAGGTATCGGTGGGCTCTTTGTTTACATCTAGTCTTCATGTCTCAGCTGAAGATCTGTATAGGACATGTCCAGCAGCAGGCTATTTGAAATTAAAAAGCATGTTCTAAGAGGATGGTCAGTCTTCTGTACCAAATTGCAGGATGCTCATCGCTTGGAAATGACAGTTATAGCAAGTGGACAAAGGAGTTTGCTGCTTTTTTATTTATTTATTTTTTTTATTTTTTACCATGATCAGAGTTTGAAGTCGCTGCATACTTGCCATGGTTGTAAGCAGCTTAACCTCTGAACATAGAATCTGTAGTACTATAGATGCTAATTGGCAGTAAGAAAGCCTGCCTGTTGTGGCAGTTTCTACGATATCTGAAATCAGCATGAAGGAATTACCATTCCTGAAAACTAAACTGACTGCTAAAAGTAAGTGCAGCCAGTACAAAATGTGGTTAGCACTGCTTAGATGAGAATCAAATACGATCAACTTGGCAGAACACAGAAATGGAGGCCAAAACAAGGGTTAGAAAGAGCTTGGTCAGACTGGGTGTCAAATAAAACTGAAGAAGATAATGCTTTCCCTTTGTTTTTCTTCTAAAGCATCTACCTGTTTTTTTTTTTTTTTCTTAAAATCTGACATCAAGTCCTTTCTTTGTTATTTACACAGAAGTGGCTTCCCTCAGAAAGGAAGCCTTCCATTTTTTTTTACCATTTCCTTGTGCTTGGTAGTTGTAATGTTTTACATTCTAAGTGTTTTGCCAAGAGAAATGTTTTATTTTAATAACTTGATTTAAAGTGCGTTTTGTATCACGTGTGTGCAAGAGTTTTGAACTTTTATGCAAAGTCTCTACGACTTTTTGTTCTGTTTTAGCAAAATGGGGAATACGGATTCCCCCCCACACACACACACACACATTTCAATGTATTTTTCCCTGTTGGTGAAGGAGAATTGGTTAATTTAATGAAAGCTAAGCTTAATATATCTAAGCAGGTAAAATTTTGGGATTCTAATTTCCACAAATGCTTTAGGGATTTTCCGAATATTACCTGATATCCTGAAAATATGGCTGGCCTTGTTCATATAGTATTAAAGAGGTTTTTGAGAACAGCTGGACCAACTCATCCAAGTGATGTCTTTGCAATAGCCTCTCCTAGACTACAGTGATACTGTATGCAGAGTACCAGCTTCCACCTCTCTGGGGCTAGGATGATTCACTACACCTGCAAGGATACAATCATCTTGAGGGCCTTCAGCCAGGAGAGCGGTAGCAGCGAGATTGCCATAGATATCTCAGTTTTGGTGCACTAAATATGCTACTTGAACAGAAAGTTTGTGGGAAAGAGGCACAGCACATGCCTTACCAGGATGTCTGTTGAGCTTTGTGAACACGGCAGTAAGTAAGTACCTATATTTTGAATGGTAAATAAGTGCATCTTTGAGCAGAAGAGGCATCTACATCATTTATCTTCAATAACCTAACTAGGGCTCTTATCTTAGGAATCCATTTTTTTATCTGGTCAATGGAGAGAGAGAGAGAGAGAGAGAGAGAGAGAGAGAGGCTTTTCTGCAAAGCGCTTCGGTACATCTCAGTTAGATTACTTGGCTGATTTGCTCTCTCATGGAGCCCACTTAGTTCACAGAGGGAACTTAGGAGAGCTTTTTCCCTAATGTACTCAGTCCTAAGTCAGATATGGTAGAATTCCACTACCCAACTTTATGATATTAATATATTTTTACATTAAATGATGGAAAACACCATAATTTCATTGTCATAGATGGAATCTATTCATTTTATTTTAGGAAAACTTTTCCATAAAACACTAGTCATAAGCCACCAGGAAATATTGCAACCACTGTAAAAGAAGGTTTCAGAAATGTCTTAGGATGAAGTCTATTTATACTGTCATTGAAAAGCAGAGGGTATTTATGTTGTCACCAATGGACACAAACCCATGCAAAATGCTCTTGAATATCTCATTCAGCATGAGCTAATTAAATACAGTAGTGTGCTTCCTACCTGAAAATACATATCATTATGTGGGGGCCAAATAGAACGTGGCACCTTAGGCAGTCATAAGCAGTCATAAGCAGTGTATGTGTTGTGTCTACCCAGAAATAGTCCTAAAGCTGTTCATGGCTCAGGTACTGCAGTTTAGGATGCTCTGAAATTGAGAGGGAGTAATGGTCAGATAGAGATATCTGGACAATGTTTGTCATGCCTTTACTTACACAAAGTGATTAGTTGATTGACTTCAATAAACCCTAGTGTACAGGTATTAAGGCTGTGTGCACAAGCTGAACTTGCTAACAAGTTAATTGGCAATGCTTACAGTGTAAAGAAGAGGAAACACTGCTTTGGGGTCTGTCATTAAGTGGCAGTATTGGTGCACAACTGAAAGGGTAAGTGCAAACAATCTGAGCAATCTGAGACTGATAGTTAAGCAGATTTTTCTTAACATTTCCAGTGAATTTCATAGAATTGCTTCATTTGCTCAAATTAATCATTGGCTAAGTGCTTTATTGGATCGGAGCCAGCATGCTGTCTTCCTCAAAGGATCACACCTCTGTTTATCATAATCTTTCTCTCAGTCTTTCTGCCTTTCCAATCCAAGGAGGAATGTTCAAGTCCTGTGGTAACAAAAAGAAGTTGTCTCAGTATCAGACATTTGCTAATCTGTCAGATTGTCCTTCTTTTCCTGAAGTACAAGTAGGAAGATAAATTTCCTAGCCCAAGGCATCATGATAGGAGGCAATGGGAAGAAGTGAGGCCATGTTCAGCTCGTTGGGCCTGGGAAGGGAGCCCAAAGGCTGCTGCACTGCGATTGCAGTCACTCACGTTAAGCATATGCACATCTTGATTCAATTAATCCTATTTAA
>NW_010577476.1:517646-540281 GCF_000705375.1 Tinamus guttatus | reverse complement strand
TTTTTTTTTTCATACTGCTGTGAAAATATGCTACAGAAGGCCTCTGTTCTGTGCTGCAGAGGCACACAGAGAACTGAACCCATCCTAGCCCTTCTGTAAGCCATCTCTATATGCTTTACAAGATCACACCATTGCAGAGCAATAGTTAGGTTTTGATCAAGCCCGAATTATACTCTGTATTAATATATGTACCCTGAAGGCATTTACCCGCTCCTTGAAGTAGCACAGCAGATCTGTAAGCATATGTAACCAGGAATGAGATTGAGAGAAGTACCAGAAAGCAACTGAGACTGATTTGTGGTCCTCTTAGAGGACTCTTTCAGGGTTGTTATTCTTACATTCATTTAATTTAAAGCTCTCTTTATGCATTAAATTAATTAGCCTTTTCTTCAAATGCATTTCGTAAGCTTCTGTGCTTGTTGAGGTAAGATTTAGTGACAACTGAACATCACATTATGACCTTCTATTTTTTGTGCAGTGGCCCAAATCAATCGCAAAGATACAAGTATTACGTCTAATAAATATTTCAATGCAGTCTGAGCACAGAGATGCAAGGATGAAATGGTGTGGTATCAGTAAAAGTCAACATCAGTACTTGATCCAGCTGTGTTGTGTTTCCAACCTGGAGTAAGAATGCTACTATTTCACAAGGGAGAGAGATGCCAGCAAGGTAACTGATATAACTCCCCTGCATAGCTCAGCTCATGTTAAATATCTCAGTTCACTGTCTCATAACTCTAGACCCACTTTGTTGCAGGATTCTTTCCCCCTCAAGAAGCATAAGCATCAGAAGATGACAGTTCTGCTTAGTGCAGTACTTGGAGAGGTGCTGCATTTGATCAAGCGTATCTGGCAGTAATCTCCAGTTGGTGAAGTACGCTGCTTCTCAAGCCTCACTGGAATATTTGCAGTTTGCTGAAATGTCTTGATACAATTTTGAAACAAGTATTTGAAAGCAAGATCTTCCAATTCCAAATTATGCTTTGATATGATTAAATTTACTCCCAGTTTCCAACTTTTTCAAAAAATACAGTCATGCTGGGCACTTCGGTCTGGGCACTACTATACCTCCTTTGGAAAAAGTATGAGCAGATTAAGGTAAAAATTAATAGCATTGTAATGGTAGTCACAGCTTTCCCACACAGAATGGAAGCACTTATCTGCTGTTTGAAGCATTAATTAATGAATATTTTGCAAGTGATTTGTGGCATTTGTTTCAATACTCTGTGTGTGCCAGAGAATGGGTGCGAGTGAGGGGGCTAGGTGAGAAGCTGTAGGCTTCAGCATGCTGACAGCAGGTTACAGAGCTTCCAGAATCCAGTGTGCACTTAAGGCAACTGTTTGTACAGTTCTTTTTTTTTTTTTTTCTTCTTTTTCTTTATTTAAATGTTTTGAATAGCAGCATGTAGTTGGCATCTGCCAGCCTAGTAGTCACCACACAAAGGTGTTGGTGCTCCCAGCTTGTTTTCTTTGCATGCAGGTAAGCTTGTACATAATTTTTTTTTTTTTTCTTCTTTTTCTTTATTTAAATGTTTTGAATAGCAGCATGTAGTTGGCATCTGCCAGCCTAGTAGTCACCACACAAAGGTGTTGGTGCTCCCAGCTTGTTTTCTTTGCATGCAGGTAAGCTTGTACATAAGCTTTTTGTAAGCATCTGCAATGAAACGTCGTCTTAATTCTCTTAAGGGACTCCTTGGGTCATTCATATCAGAGGGTGATGGGTGGGAATTCCATTTGTTAAGCAATATTTTCACTAGTTCTTTTTTTTTTTTTTAAAGAAAGGAAATATTTTCAAGAAAAAAAAGCTTTAGCTTTTCTTGTGATTCCCTTTTCCTTGATCCAATTTAATAATAATAAAAAAAACAGAAAAAAAGAAGATTTTTGAGAGTTCTTTTCAGACCTCAAAAATGGCCCTTTTTTGTTTGTTTTTAAATTTGTATATATTATATACATATTTAATATTAGGTTATCAGAACAGTAAGTAGAAATTTGCATATATTAATATAATTTCAAATTTGGTAAAGGTGTAAGATTTTGTAGGATTTTTTTTAATAGCAGTATAGATGGATCAGAAAAAGAAAACATTATTTTCAGAATTTATTTTCTGCCATTTTGGAGCCTTTTGCCATTCTGCCAACAGAAGCATGATAAGAGCTTCCAGACACCTCAGTCTGAAACATAAATCTTCCTTGTGCCATCCTCCTGCTATCCTCAGCATGAGCCAAGAGGAGCTGAAGCTTTGGCAAGAACATTTTTTTTCTGCTATTTTCTCTGGCAATTGGCCCTCAAGAAAATAGCCTTCATTTGTGCTTTACACCCAGGGCCAGCACAGAACTGGGCAAATGCACCTGCTGTCGAAGTAAGAAGGAATTAGAGAGGGAGAGAAGAAAACAGGTGCAAATAAGTGAAGATGGGTATTCAGAATGTGTGCAAGAGAAATGCTGCTTTCCTTTGGGGTGTTTCTTTTTCTCATGAGAGCCAGCTTCCCTGGAGCACATGGGTGATTTTCTTGAGATGAGTCCAAGATACCAGGCAACAGAATGTCTCGTTTATCCATTCTAGCAAATTGGAATTACCGTGTCAAGATGCAAAACAAACAAACCCACTATAGGCAATATAAAACCAAGTGTGATAGAGGAACTAATTTCCCTAATAGCTTTCTAGATATTCCCTTTACTATGAAATGATATCCAAACATTAAATTATTTACATTTTTCTTCAAGTCCTCACAGTACAACTGCTCTAGGAAGTTTTTTAGTCCCTTCCTGTAGATGCCGTACAAGAAGTAATCCATAAAATTGGATGTGGAAGAAAAGAATATTTTTTTCTGTGTTCATCCATAAAGCCTAGAAAGCTTTTAAGTATCTCCAAGCCCTCATAGGCTGGATCATAATATGTTGTTTGAGAAGATAAATACCGTTCTGTAGAGGTAATGCTGGGCAGAAAGTCAGTGGAAACTGATGTGAAAAGTCATGCCATCTTCCCTTTCTCCCCCTTGGACTACTCACAGTGCAGTATGTTACTGTAGCAAATGGAGGATAAGATTGGTCAGCTACTCAATTTAGGGCGCTGGATAAGTGCAAGGATCTGTATATTCCTACTGACTCTGCAACGCAATCAGGAGTAACTGGGCAGCCTGCCAGCGTAGAGAGAAGTTCAGTTTGCAAAATAGCACAGATCAATCTGCAAAATCTCTCTGCTGAAGAATGCATGTGGAGGAGAGAAAGGTCTTTGTGTAGCCCTTTGGTTACAGGAAAAAGATGCTGGTAGTACTATGAAAGCTTCCGCTAAAAATTTGGAAGCATGTGAAGTTTCAAATGTTGTCCATTACTCATCTTGCAAGAGAATGAATTTTAGCCATTTGCTTGAAAGGAAGGAAGGAAGAATTTGTTTGAAATTCTGCGGAAAAGCTAGAGTTCCCTAGCACGTACACAGGTGTTTCCTGGACAGGACGTGATATACCCCTATATTAACCTAGGGCATCATATATTAACATATAGTTTTGCCCATCTTAGAGCATTCTCTGGAGCCAAATAGATTAATTAATTTTGCTTTCCTTAAGCTTCCTTAAGTAAAAAGCAGCTTACCAGCCATGTGATGCATGGATCATTTGTAATATTAGGGTTATTTTTAAAAAAGCTACAGAATTTCACTTCAGCATACTGCATAGGGAGGGACAGCGAGGCTTGCCCTTAGCAAATTAGCAGCAAGTAGCACTAATCCTTAGTGCTTATGAGGGACTAGTTAGCCACCCCTTACAGTGTGAAGAAGAATGAACCTAACAGGATATGCTTAAAAACTAAAGGGAGCAGAAGAATTAGGGTACTGTACTAATACTTTACTTTTGTCTGCTGGGAATTCTTACGTGTAGCTGTCACCACAGCATCCCTTCAATTCAACAAAAGGCCATGATACCATGAGAGGCCCAGGCCTGTCACCTTCTTTGTTCCAGGTCCTAGCACTGGCCAACTTCCCTACTGTACCTGCGTCCTGGCTAAGCCTGTGGAAACCTCGCTTGGCTTTTGTCTGGTTCATTTTCATCTAGCCGAGTGCGCTGATTTGATTCATGCCTAATAGCACCTATGCTGGCGTGAAAGGGTGGGCTGGGAGCAGGGCAGATGACGCGAGTGCCAGTTGGTGGGAGCGGAGGCCAGAGCACCATTTGCAGGATAGATTGTAGCGGCTCTGTAATTTGGCATTTGGCAGATTAGAAAATGCTTATTTATTTATTTTAAAGACAATAATCAAGAAAACCAAATGACATGGTATTGTCTTTAGTACTGAAGACAAGGAACAAACTCTTACTGTTACTACTGTCTTTGGCCTGCAAACATACTTATTCCTTCAGTTTCTGCATAGTATCCAGGCACACACATTTATGACTGATAAGCTTTCTTATTGGAAAGCAGTGTGTCTGGAGAGCAGGGTGACAGCTATGAGGAATATCCAGCTGGCGCAGAGTGCGGGGCTGCAGCAGCTCAGCGGCACAAATTGATTAGAGTGCAGGTTGTGCCCCGCGCTCCAGATGTTGTGCTGGCTCCCTGCGGAATTCCAGATTAAATTGAAGTCCTCGTACTGCTCTTTAAAACCTTCATTCAGTTTGTCTTCTGCTGAGGATTATGACCGAGGAATGTTAGGCTCCATGGGAATTTCCCTTTTTAAGAACTCTGTGATTATCTGACCTGTACATTTGTACTTTAGGGCATTGCTGAACGTGTAACTGTTCTTCCATGTGGCTGGTAGATTGCTAGCAGGTAGACTTTCTGTTTTTCATGTTATTTTTTCTTTCTTTTTTCTTCGTTTGTATGTTTGTATGTTTGAGAACTTTGTTTTAACAACTCAAGCTGTACAAAATGTTTTTCACATAAACAGGACCGTGAGCTAGTTCATGTGTTTTTCCGGTTAATTTAGTCCTTTACTAAGCATAAATTGGCTGTCCATTTCTAAATCTGGTATGCATTTTATCCTTCTTTTTTTTTTTTCTTTTCTTTTTTTCTATCCATATGGCACAGTTGAAAAAGGTTTTGCTTATTATAGTTCAATAGTTCAGACCTACTGTATGGTGAGATTGTATTCTCAGAGCATACATTAAGCTAGATGATATTTATGAATTTATTCATTGAAATTGCTACCTCTAATGTTTTCTGTCTGAAACACAGCTGCATTAAGATTTACTATGATAAATGTTAATTGATAAATGATAGTCTCTTGTCTGCACCTTATTACAGATTACAAATTAGAAGTGATAGAAACATTTTTATGCATGCAGGAATGATACAAGGCATGGAAAAAGTCTGTTTTGGAAAATATGTAGAAGATCTCACAATAGATTGGTAAAATTCTTAACATGATGTTTTTGGCATGAGGAAAGACGTGATATGCTTTTTACATTGATTATTAAAGTGAACACTGAAGTGATACACTAAACAGTTTATATTTCCTTCTCAGCGATCAAGTTACACGTATTTATTAGCTGTAGAAAATATATCTTTTTAGATCCTGTGAATGTGTTTATGATGGTGATGATTTATGCTCCTGCTACAAAGAATTTTATTGGAACTCAAAGCTGCAGCTGTCACATATACAAACTGGGGAAAACAACATTTTCAAGTAACAGCTAAAAGTAGTTCTTAGCTGTGGAAATAGAGTTAATAGGTAAAGGTAGGATAAATGATCCTCTGGTGTCCTGATAAACTTTTGTGTGGTATGTTACCTTGAGATTACTTTTTTAAGTGTAAGAGCAGGATGTATTTGTTACCCTTTTTCTCAATGGATAACTAAGAATTTTGTTCAAAATAGCATGGCTTCAAGAGGCAAAACTGCTGAGGGCCCTCTGTTTGGCTCTTACCTGATTAGTTACAAGCAGTAGGTGGGTGGTTTAGCCACAAAGAAGGGGAGGCTCTCACAGATGCTGAACAAGGAGCTGCTTCTCTGAGGTGGGCACATATTCAGGTTTTCTTTGCAGTAAGACCTTTTCTGTCTCACACACCAAAGTCTTTGTCCCCTTGCTCTTCTCTTTGTGTACTCTTTTTCATTTTAGAAACTTATTTTCTTATCTCTAATCTCTCTTTTTTTTTTTCCCCAGCATTCTTTTTTTTCTACTCTGGAGTATCCCTCTAGGATTCTTGGCTGTAACCCTCCCTGCTACCTCTGCTATTTTTGCTCACTGTCCTGTGATTGATGACTGTACTTGTGATGCTTACTCTTTAATTTCTACAGTCTTTGTGTCTGGCACCACCCAGAAACATGTTTGGATGGGTGGGAGCGGAGACCTAGATGAGCAGTTGTTAACCCCTTTGCCCTGGCGTGGCTTTAAAGGCAGTGGGGATATTTGAACATGAATCAAAAGGAAATAGGGTTATTTTGACTATTAAACCAACAAAAATAGTGTGCATAGCAGTTTGTCTGGACAAGAAATACAGCAGTGTAATTCCACATGTAATTCGATGTACTCTGCTTCTTAATTAATATGTTGAAGTTTAAAAATCTGCTTCTATGAATGGGTTTTCTGTGGAATTTTGTTTTAGATTTCAACTACGCTAATTTACTTCAGATACCATCCTGTTAGGCTTTACTGCATATCTGCAGTAAAGCTTATAACAGACAGGTTGCTTTAGAGAAATATAACAAGGTGTTTAAAAATTGTTTTCTTGCTTCACAAGTTTTCTATCACTTGAATGCATGTCATATAACATTACTTATGGTAAAACTTTGGGAGGGTGATCTGTGCTTATTTTTATTTGAAGTAAGAATTTGCTTTAGGAAACGGGTTTATTTAGAGCAATTGATCTGTTAATCTATTTCCAAAGGGGATTTTTATTAAGTGTAAGCATATGTAATGCTAGATATTAGTTATTAATAAGATAGAGTGTGATGCAGCATTTACAATTTAATAATTGATTAATGCCTCTTATAGACAGAACTCATTATGCAAATATTTGATTCAGTTTTTTCAGATGAAAAAAATAAGATACAGTAATTTTTCACTTGGTTAGATCCACACTGTATTAGGCTTCTATGCCAATATGGATTTTCTTTATCAGTATTGATTTCAGGGAGATAGGCCTCATATTTCATTTGCTTGTAGGAAGGAAGAAGCTAAGCAGTATGTACTGACCTGTTGTTTCATTCAAACTACAGCTGTAATATGTTAATGAGGTTAATATTGGGCTGAATGATCTGTCTGTCAACTTGGCTCCCACAAAAAAGTATCCAGAAGCTTTTTCCTACTTCTTAGAAAGAAAAGACCGAAAAAACAGTAAATTGAGATCTTGATATACTATGCTACATGGCGGGTAAATTTAACATAGAACATCCACAGATACACCTATTCACACAGTTGTTGAACACTTACTGTTAATTTTAACAGAATGAATTAGCTTGAGTCTAAAATCTTGTAAGTTTGTGAAATCTTCCTGCAAAACCTGAAATGGGAAACAGCTTCTTACTCCGACTCTGATTCACTTGCAATTGCAGTTAAATGTATACCACGTATACCTCTGTTGGCCCTTTTTAATTTTCCTAAGTGCCTTTTTTTTTTTTTTTTAATTGCCTTTACCTGATAGATGAATCTGAGCTCTGTTGTAAAATATGAGACCTTGTTTTGTTCCTGTATGTTGCTGAGTCGCAAGCAACATCTTATTTTAGCTTACTAGTGAAAAATAGCGTGTTTGGTAAACTCTGTACTAATCCTGCTCTCAGGAAAGCAGAAAGGCCATGTGGTGAGTGATTCCTGCTCTGCTTGTGGACAGTTTTTATTGTGCAGTTAGTTAGGTAAAAGTGCTCAAGAGGTTCAGGATTATTCTCCATGTTGTGACTGAGCTGTATATTAACATCAAATAGGTAGTGGGACCTTGAGCTTCTTAGAAAGATAGGTGTGGGCATTTTATTATCCAGGTAAAATTAATAGAGTTTATCTTTGCCTCTTAAAACAAGGCTCTTTAACATAGACTTAGTTTCAAGGTTATCTGTTCTATAAAGCACTTAAGCCTTTGTTAGGTGTTTTTTTTTTTTTTTTTTCCCTAAACAATGACTTAGATTTTCTTTTCAGCTTTACTTGATCAAATCAGAGGACGGTGTCAGGGCAGGGAGGGAAAAGAAACAAGTGCGGGGAATTTCATATATTAAAATGCCCACAATTGTGCTGCTTCCTCACAGCTTCTTTCTCTGTCTTCTTGAGCTTCAGGCTTCTGAAGATCAGCCAGGGATTTTGCCATTCAAAGGCTCTGATATGGCAGGAAGGAATACTTAATTTGAAAATGTATGTTTTTTATCTTTATGCTTAGTTGTAGTAAAGCAAGGGATTCCCTTTTTGTTTGAGCCACTGCTGTTAGAACCAATTAAGAGGCTTTTTTACATGGATTACGTAAAAACAGAATTATAGCCACATGTCCCTTTTTTCCCAAGTGAGAATGTACAGACGATACACTGGCATAATGAAGTGTGAGTCTTGATTATTTCACCTGTTTTGATTTCAGCTGTCATTTTGTTTGTGCCTTAAGTACTTTGTTTATAGAGTTGTCCTTTCCCGAATTTTGCAAAGCCCAATACTTAAGTGTTTGTTAATAAGATTTTGGTTTTTCTTTTTCTGGAAAGACATGATTGGAAAAGAAGCATTGCAAATATTAAGGGATTGCAAACACAGTGACAGAGGATTAAAGGCCAAAGCTTATTTTCACTGTAATGGTGCTTTGTTCTGCCCAATACTGTGCCATAGATATTTACATGACAATCCTCATTGTGAATCAACTTAAAGCATAGAAAATACAATAGTGAAGAGTCTGGTACTGCAAAATCCCATTCACAGAGATTCTGCTAATGGCATGACTGCAGCGTCAGACTTAAGATCTCTTAGTGCAAGTCCTCATGTCGAAAAACCCTTGGGGGAAAAGTCTACCTATAAATACTGCTTAGAAGGATTAATTTGCTTAAGTTTGGAAAGTAGGGCAATTAATCTGATTGTGCTGCTTCCAAAAGCTGCTCTATTGTCTTTGTTTTTCCCTCCTTGTTTGCCTTTGATGTCTGAGGGAAGAAAAGTACTTAGGATTTAAACCATTAGTGTTTATAACATGGACTTCTGAACAGCTGTATGTAGAAAGGGGGCCATAAAAGGTAATAGCATAAGCTGAAACTCTGAAAGTTGGGTTGCAAACCAAAGCCTCACTTGTGTTCTATTTGATTAAGCAGGTGTTAAAGGGCCCCGTTTCTCGAATACTGTGCCATTAGGAGGAGTTCCCAGTAGAGTTATCTGGCTAGTAAAAAACAGTTAAACTATTGTGATATGTGTGTTAATGCTTCCCAGGCCCTTGAGATTAAGCTCCAATACCCAGGTATAATCAGGATCTCGTAACTTTGGTGTTAACTCTCTAATTGAGAGCAGATATAGAGTGTATATATTCAGCCAGCATGGAATGCCCTAGGTTGCCTGACTTTTCAGTGATGGAGACTACACACACCAGCTGTGGGAAGCATGCACAAGCTGTGGTTGGGTCAGGGTCAACAGTCCTCTTTTGTGTTTCAAGAGGCTAGTGAGTAGCACAGCTCATTCCCTAGGTTTTAGCAAGTTCATCTTGTTTGTAGATCACTGTGCTAGTTATTCTCCCCCTGAGCCAGGGAAGGGGAAGCACTGGGATGTTAAGCTACCTGCTTAAAGTCACAACAGACCCCAATGGCAAGAGCTGACTCATTATCTCATAAATCTCATATCTGCTGAGCCCGCTTTGTCACCTGAACCATGGTGAACCACTCATGTTCAATCATTTTCTTAAAAACTCTGAAAGGGCTGCTCTATTCTTGTGGGTGCTGCACTTCAGAATGCTTTTTGGATGTATTTTTGAGCAAAAGCAACAATTTTTAAAATTCTGTGAAAAGAGGAAAAACCCAGCCCTTTTTCTTGTGCTAGAAAAGGCACTCATACCCAGATGTCAAGTCCCATCCCGAAGCAAATTTTACAGCTCAATCATTAACCCTTGAAAAAGAGCTTGTAATGGAAATACCAAGAGTTTCTTAATTATAGTGACTGTAGCAGAACCTGTCACAATAAGATACGTGCTTGAGTTTGTTGAGCTGCAGTGTCAGGTGTCAAACAGACTCACAAAAATCCTGTTCTGAGTAGAGATTCAGTGTAATGCTTTTCAAGAGCAGCTCGTATCTGCTGTTCTCAGGGAGCATCTTTGCCTAATGTGCCATGGTGCTTTCCCCTCCTGTCACCTGTATGTCTTACTGGTGGCAGTGTGCCTAAACACAGTCTGTGTCTCTGCTGCTTTAGAACAGAAAGGAATTTTGTTCTTGAACTAGATGAAAGCTCATATTATTCTAGACAATGTGGAAGGATTAGCGGTGTCAAAATGAGAAAAGGATGTTTTCTTTCTTCATCTTTTTCTCTTTGAAAAGGTCTTTAAGGCGAGCTTTACTTTGAAACACCGTTACTTGAGTTATTCATAAGATATAATGGCCTAGAATAGAAACCCTCCTGGTAATATATGCCGGCATGCTGGAAGACTGATAAACCAGTGACCCAGTTTTCCTAGGTACATTAAGTTTCTGTTTTGCTGTATCATCAGTTAAGGATTTTTCCCAACTTGTTTACTTGAAGATTATAGAAGTTGCTAATGGAATTAGACTTGGTGAGAGGAAGAGCCTCAAATTGGGATTGCATGGCTCGTGCTGAAATGTTTATTCAGAAGCAAAGCCCTTCCCAGTGAAACTGCCATCCTGCTGTGAGCACTGGGTTGCACTGCTTACTAGAGGCAGACCGCAGTTGCTTTCAGTGTCCAAGGACCTGCTGAAATACAGCCGTTTTTGCTACATGGTGAACACATTACTGATATGTATATTAGTATGAGATATTTATGGATAATATAGAAGAACTTGTTTTTCTAATGCTTTAAAATGCATTCATGAATAGCCAGCAATTTTATGTGTGTTTATGAGCTACTGTATTTCTTTGCTCCTAAAAATTCTTCATTTTAGGTTAGCTAATGAAATTTCTCTTGTCCTTGTTCATCTGAGAATTGGACTAATTGAGCTTTAAATATCGGTCTTAACTGAAACAACACTTTTCAGTTGGTAAAAAAAATTATTGATTTGAACTGCTTTCTGTAAAAAAAAAAAAATTACTGATTTGAACTGCTTTCTGAGTTTGCCTAGGATTTAAAAAAACATTTACATTATGAAACGATGAAAGTATAGTTCTGGAATTATTTTGTCTAGTAAACAAGGCATTTTCACTATTAACTGGGAGGTAGGGTCGGTGCGCTGCCTTCAGGAGCTGGTCTTCCTAAAAATAGCAGCTTTTCTGATGCTCATTCAGCCAATAGTATTGATCACTGCAGTGCTACTGAGACATATACTGTGCTTCAAGCATTGGTCTCTAATATTGTGAGACTTCCTGGGGTAAATAGTCATGTATAAAATTGATTATAGTTATATTTTTCAAGGGAAGTAGTTTTAGGGAAAACAGTCTTTTGGCAAAATCAACTTTATTTGGAATTTATTAGCTATAGGCATTTAATTAGCATTATACATTCTTAAACAATATGGAAAATCCAAAAAATAAGCACTTAAATGGTAATAGAGACATTGTTTTGTCTTTTTGCATTTTTTAGAGATGGAAGGAACAAGTTGTTTTTGCAAGCAGGTTCTCAAGTATCGCTGTAATTTTAGTAATACGTAGCCATTTTTATTTTAAGTTGTAAATTGAGGCAAAATGTTTATATTTGTTGTGAAGCTATTCAACATTCTCTCCTCCTAACAAGCATTTGAGGAAGAACTGACAGAAAAATGCTTGATTAAGATGCCCAGCCTGAAGCCGTAGGCTTGCATTCGATTAGACAGCTGCCCCTTCAGGTCAAGTCCTTGAGAAACCTTCCTCTGCAGAGCCACTGCTGCAGCCAATAAGCTGCCTGTGACTTGCAACCTTTTTTATAATGTTGCATAAGCCAGTAGGAAAATGGTGTTTATCCTTTTAGTCTAGCCTAGGAGCAGTGCCTGCAGTTCCCCGTTAATAAACGCAATACCAGTGTTGACTTTTAAGTGCTAGGGAGTGTGTGCATGTGAATGGTTAGACTTGACGGAGTCAATCAGTTCTAGCGCTGGAGATGGTAACACCAAAACACCAGTTCAGATGAAACCTGGATGCTTCAATTTACACTATGTCAAACAACCATTTACTGTCAGCTGCTCTTCAGTTCTGTTACTGTTATTGTTTGTGGTATGTTGATATTTGTAGTGGTGTTCTGGAGGTTATTTAGCAGCAATAACACAAATCTTACCAATACAAAACATGTCAAAGGTGTTTCAAAACCCCACCAGTTTCACAGAATTGGTGGTGAAATCAAAAGACAAGCTGTTGTGGTAATTTGTGGTGACAAAATTTCATGGGTTTCCATACAAGAAAAAGCAAGAATAGGATTATTTTTTCTAATTCTTTGTCTCTTCTAGTGTTAGCTAGAATGCTTCAGATAGTTTAAATTAGTTCATTTTGAGATATTGGTGATGATCCATGAGGCTGGGAAAATTGTTAATGTATGGAACCAGCTTAGCTGTCACATATTACTTTTCAACTTAATGTTTCAGATTTCAGATTTTTTTTATTGTGTTGTTTTTTCTTGCACTTTTGCTGATGTATGATGAAGAAGGAGATGAATCCTTTTTCCTTCCAGTTTTATTTTAAGCCTTCAAGTGATAAGAATAATTTATATGCTCATTCGCTTGTTTCTTCTCCTTTATCTCCTTCAGCACATTTCCTTGTCCTTTCCTTTAAGTTTGAAACGGGTGTGTTTATATTTTTATGCTTGCATTTTCTCCACTTTGCTTGCTCCAGTGCCCTGATCCTTGACCTAAAGAGGACATGAAACTTATTTTCAGCATTCAGTGACTGACAAAGGGAATTTCTTCAATGAATGCTGCCAATGCAAATGGTGCGTATAGTGACAAAAATATTTTTATACTAAGGACTAGGTTCCCCACGTCTGTCCTCGGGCATTTGTTGCTGTATATGCTTTCCAGAGGCTGGGTGCTTGCTGCTAATTTTGCTGCTAATCTCTGGTCTAGACAAAACCTTAGCACCTTTGATTCATTTAATGTCTGTTTTGCGTTTGCTTGTCTATGCCTTCTTTGGTAAGCTGGCCTATCCCTTTCTATGCAATATATCCAATCACTAATACCAGTGAAAGTCCTCTGTAGAGCATTTACTCTAATTTGGCAGAGTAGAGTTCTTTGGCTGTTTTTTTCTTATTTCTACAATCTGAAACATGGAGATAATGAGGAGTAACCTCTAGCAAATGCAACTCTCTCAGAAGGAGCTTGTGTTTTGGGTCCCCTCTGTGGAAGACCTGCATTTCTCTGTGGTTTCTTCTTTCACCAAATAACTTGATCAAAAGAAATTAATTCTTTTAGTTCTTGAGGTCTCTGACTCCATACCGAGTACTCTTGCGGTGGTAGTTATTGTCACATTAGCGAGTGCTGTTCTTGAGAGCATCACAGGATGTTTTTATATATATATGTGTATATATGTGTATATATGTGTATATATGTGTATATATGTGTGTGTGTGTGTGTGTGTATGTGTGTGTGTGTGTGTGTATGTGTGTGTATGTGTGTGTATGTGTGTGTATGTGTGTGTATGTGTGTGTATGTGTGTGTATGTGTGTGTATGTGTGTATGTGTGTGTATGTGTGTGTATGTGTGTGTATGTGTGTATGTGTGTGTATGTGTGTGTATGTGTGTGTATGTGTGTGTATGTGTGTGTATGTGTGTATATGTGTGTATGTGTGTATATATCAAATTTTATATAATAGAAAAATCTAAACTAGGTGGTAGCTTGCATGTGTGACTGGACAGTTCAGCGTGCCTAGATTTGTGAAGCGCACACACGAATCCGGGCTGTCGTGGCAAGCTCGTGGAATATGTTTTCAGCCTTGGTTCCATAGGAACCTTGCTGCTGAATCCTGCTGGCTGCTGTTTGTTGTTTCAGTTGATATTCCCTGTTCTCTTCTCATAGTGCTGCTGTAGCCATCCCCTCTTAGGAGGGGGGCAGTTTTCTGCAGCTTGGTGCTGCTGGTGAGTTTGACCTGTTATCCTGAGAAATTCATCAGCATATGAAGTATTTCCTCCCTCTTCATATTGTGAATGCACACGTTCTCAGAAGCAGGGGCTCTCTTTCAGTTTGTCCTGACTGCTGTAAAATAGGTTTAGTTCCATGGAAAAAGTGGAGAGATTTTGGACACTCTCTTACCTGAGTTTTTCACTTCATCTGCCTTACTCGAGCACTTGTACGCCTGGCATTATGAGATGGATTTTTTGATAGTTTTATAATCTCTGCCCTAGTAGTATGAGCTGCTGACAGTATGTTATAGTGGTATTACCTGTAAACCTCCTGTGTTGCCCTGAAATGCAAGCGTCTCAGTAAATTGCTTTTACTTTCATACAGCCCCTTTGGCATTTGCTGCCCTTCCAGAAATCCCACTTCAGTGCTGCCACTGAACCTCTCGGTGCTCAGCCCTCTCACATGTTAGTTGCTGGGGCTGGGCAGGTGTTTGCGGTGGGTCTCTGGGCACATAAGGAACTGGGCCAGCGTTAGGATGGGCTGTGCAGGTGTGTGCTGCACACTGCCATCCCCAGTCTGGTAACTTGACAGAATAAGAGAGGAAGGTCAGAGCCCAAGTGTCAGGGAGAAGAGGCATTCAGAAATGCAGATTCATCTGTTCTTGAAAGGGACAGTTTATCTTACCACAGCTGACACTTATGAAGTGACTGGTCAGTGGCAGCATGAGCACCTGGGGATTTGCTGTTGTCACTTAACTTGGGCGAGTCTAGAATAAAGTAAATGAGTCATATGCATGTCAAATATGGGTATATAGCAGATTAAAATCAGCTACAGCAAGATTGTTGCTAAGCTTCTGTATTTTGCCAGTATCATTTGGAATGGACATACCCAGCACTGTTCTATTTTTTTTAGCAGGTTTTGTGTTGGGTCCATTGTACGCTGTCCATTGTGGTGTTATATTCCAGTAACTTTTATTTACCTTTTAGGTACAGACTGAAGTGTCTGTCCAGTTATATCTTGTCTTGAAGGACAGAGGAGGTATATCCTCTTCTCTTGAAAGTACTGGAATAGTTTGGCTCCTTGTCCAAAACTTCATTTTCCTTGGTATTTAAAATGTCTGTGTATTTTGTTCCCTGTTTACCAGTAGTCCTCTTGCTGGGCAAAGTTTAAAGTGCAAGCAGTTGGCTGCCTTCTCCATCTCAGGGGTGTGTCTACCTGTTTGTTTCTAACTTCCTTCAGAGACTTGGTATGAAAGTAGATTCTTAAAGCTGGAGTCATAAAGGATAAGGGTGAGACCATGATATTTAATATAATCTGTCGGCCTGAGTGTTGCAAACGCTTTCTTGCAGACAGCTCCCTCAAATGAGATGAGGCAGTTGTGTGCAAGTGCCACTTAGGTGTCTGGGAAGTGCCACTAACAGAATGAAAGCAGCTTTGATGAGGCATACCAGCCTCTGAGCTTTGACCTGCTAATGACTTCCGCATGTGAAAAATTGTGGAGCAACAAATTACCGTGTTTGGCGAATTCACACTGCTACTGTGCCAAAGCTCTGTAAGAGGAAAACGTGTTTTCTAAGCCACTGCAAAGAATGTCACAAGAACAGGAATCTTAGTAAAAGGAGCACTAAGATGCTCTGTATGCTGCTTTCCTTTGAAAGTGGTGAAACTTTCAGTAGGACTAATCCAGTGTCCAATATGTCCACTCACATTGCTGTCAAATTAAATGATTCATGTGCACAAATAAACACAAGAGTGTCCTACACACTAAAGAACGGATGATGGTGGAAGACTGATTTAGTAGTAGCAGTAAGAGGTTAAAGGAGATATGATGTCAATCACACACATTCACACTCTTGAAATGACTCCACATAGCCCATGTGTGGATATTCACAAGTGTTTTGGTTGCTGAGATCAGTACAGATTTTCAGCTCAGGTCATGAAAACATGTGCCCCAAACCTGAATGTTGGTGAGAGAGCAACTTTTGTGTTGCCGTTAGTGCAAGGTGGTGAACAATGCAAATGCTTCTTTAGTTATGTGTTATTACCCAAATCAAGTGCTGTTTTTGTTTAGTCAGCAGTTTCTGTTACCATTTTGCACCATATGTTCCTGGAAAACAGCAGATGCATGGTCTAACAATTATCAGCAGAGCTTTCCCACTTGAGGGTTTGTGATAACACTGAGATAATTCATAACTAATTTGTGTCCCATTCGTAAGATACATTTTTCTTTTTGATATTATTTGCCCCCGTGGTTTTCTGTGCCTACTTGATGATGCAGAAGGGTTTGCTGTGTGAGGATTTGACAGCTCTTACATTAAATCTTCCCAACAACTCAGAAATGATCATCTCTTTTGATGCTCGCATAGCAAAATGACTTCCCCGGAATCACAGAGGATGCCCTAGAGAAGCCCAAGGAAGATGACAGGTGCCCTAAGAATGATCATTGTGTCAAAGCAGCCGTCGCCGCAGTGTTCATGGGGGAGCCGCCCAGAGATGCAGGATTTGTCTCGTCACACCTATTACCACCCTGGAGGTAGTGCTGGAAGAGGTTGTTGTCTTAGTCCCTTTATCCCTTTTGGTTTTGTTTCATTAATAAAGGAAATTCCAGGTACTGGGTGTTACTTCCATTTTTTTTTTTTCCTGATGAAAGGTGCTTTCTTGTAAGACCACAGAAAATGCAGATGGAAGGTGGCTATAAAGTTACGTAATTAGAGGAGAGGAAGAGGCCAGCTAACCACTGGGTGTGCTGGTAGATCAGCTCAGCCCCAGAGGTGTTTCAAGGATGTAATCTGAATTCCAAGTCCCTTGACATCAGCATTCCTCTTGGAAGCAGAAGGCGCTTGACTGAATTCAGAGGATATATTTGTAAAAATGTCAAATAAAGTTAGTCCTGCCTAGTTATTTCCTTTGAAAGCTATCTTGCCTGGTTTCTTGTGAGTAGTATATTAACCTCCATATCCTTTTGAAAAAATATTGATTAATTCTTTTTTCCCAATTCAGCTTTGCAGTGCTACTTAGAAAAATGTGTATAATATGTATACAGTTTCCTTCAGCAGAAAACTTATTATCTAATAACTTTCTTATATAGCCTTCTGCTAGAGATTAAAAATACAGTTTTGTGGGACTTTGGTTCTGAGGTTCCTGTAAATAATGCCAAAACTGTAAGAAAATGCAGAAGAAAAGGCATTATCTTTTAATTTATATTTTTCATTTAACTGCAAAAGTTTTTTAGCAGTTTTATCAAATGTGAAGCTTGATATATTCCTCAAAAAGTGTTATTGTCTCCTCTTTTCATATATGTTTACTTATAGCACACTGGAAGTCCATGGCTTCTTTCTGTCCTTTCCCCATTAGGCCAATCAATAGTTGGCAGATCTTTCCTTAATAGCAGTTTAGTGGCCGCAGGTGTTTGATTTCCCTCCCCTAGATTGTGGTGAGGAGCAATCAAGGCCTAGCAGTCATTCTTTGTTACACTACTATTTACAATGTAATCAAGACCCTAATACATGGGTGCAATTGTGTTTTTTTTTCTTTTTTTTCTTTTTTTTTCTTTTTTAATATATGGACAACTTTCTACCAGACTTGTTTATTGCAGCATAGATCATCTTGTCTCATTGGGGCACTCTGGTCTTTAAAATTTCTTCTACACATAAAGCATGAGGGAGGAAAAATCCTGCCATTGTTCAGGGATATTTCTTGATGATGTCTAGATTAACTGTTTAAGATGGAATTATTTGCATTAATATTCCATTCTGCTCATAAAATGCATCACATTTCTAGTGATCAAGCATGAGTATTATTTTTGCTAGGAAGAAATGGTTAAATCTGGCATTTGGCACATGTCACCTGTCCAGCTCTTTCTCTTACTGTCTCTAATGGAGCTGAAGGAGTAGTTTCTGGAAGTCATTGCCATTTCTGTCTGGATACTAACATGGTCCCAGGTCTTCTCCCAGTCAGACTTAATTCCAAAGCATGCAACACAAGCTTTAGGCTTTTTTTTCTCTATTTTATTTTCTTGCTTTTGTTCCAGTTCTCTTCAAGAGGTATATCTAGGGATGCTGAATTCTCTTCTTAGCCTTGAATTTGACCAGCTATGCAGTTTACTAAAGATTGAGGAATTCAGTGTTCAATTACTGGTTTTCTAGGTTTCTCTACAGCTGAATTCTTGGAATAATCATTGTCTTCTCCAAAAAGTGTGTGTGTGGATGGGGGTGGGTCCAGCTATGTGTCCTAAATAATGTGAAGTTAATGAGAAGGCTAATATGAAGTCAGATTTCATATTAGGTAAAAACAACAGATACTGGCCCAGCAGAGATTTGATGTTAATCACTAATAGAATGGAGTGCAGTTTAATGAAGATAAATTTTAGTTAAGTGGAAGTTATTCTGAGAGGAGACAGGTTCTCTGTTAGTAACTTTTATGTCTGCGAAGGCATCTGTTAATCTGGCTTGCAGTAGGTTCTCATTTTTCTCCGTCTCCAAGACAGTCAACCAGCTCTGGGTTTTATTTATTTATTCTTCTAAGACTACTTTTTCTTTTGTATTAGAAGGTAAAACTCATAAATGTTGTATTTCACAATAAGTGTTGTATGACACTACAGGTCTTAAAATAATGTTTATTTAAGAACTATTGTCCTGGATTTTCAGCTACAGTAATAGCTTTTACACACTTCAGGGCCTTACTTTTCTCCTTAGCATTGTGAAATAAGTTTGGAAACTCAAACATCTTTGTCCTCAGCTGGCCTGGAAGGACTGCACATAAAGCTGCTCAGCTATTACCACACATATAGACTTCAAATTTCACATTTTTGGCTATTGAATAGGAAATGGGAAGTTATTCCTTATTTATATTTAAGGTTTTATTTTTATATTTTTTTTGAGTTGTGACTTGTACAGAAGAAAAAAAACTCTTGTTTGAGAAAGCTGTATTTTCTGGTATTTCTCTCACAGTTATGTATCTCAGAAAACTTCTGAAATTAGACATGTGATGGATGAAGACATGGATAAGGAAATAGATAAAGAAAAATACTATAGATTGCATCCTGACCTTTACCTTCCTCTGAACTGCTGAAAATACGGATACAGGGAGCCATGTATGGACAGAAAAAACAACTCTCTTCCCTCCTCCCCTCCAATTCCCGCTCCCCCACAAACTGCCACAGAATCACAGAATGGTTGAGGTTGGAAGGGACCTCTAGAGATCATCTAATCAAACCCCCCTGCTCCAGCAGGGACATCCAGAGCACAGGACACAGGGTGGCATCCAGGCAGGTTTAGATCTCCAGAGAAGGAGACTCCACAGCCACTCAGGGCAACCTGTTCCAGGCTCTGTCCCCCTCACAGGAAAGAAGTTCTTCCTCACATGAAGATGGAACTCCCTGTGTTTTAACTTGTACCCGTTACCCCTTGTCCTGTCACTGGCCACCAACGAGAAGAGTTTGGCCCCATTCTCCCTATATTCTCCCCTCAGGTACTTGTACATATCGCACCTTAAAGTATAACCAAAGATACTGAGTTTGTAGTAAGTTTCTGATTTAACAACAATACTTCAAGCAATTTCAGAGCTGTAATAATATGATAAATTGTTATTTCTTAAAAACAGAAAGTGTTAAATATCCATTTTCCTGCAGTGCTATGGTGCATTATTGGACAAAGCTGTCCAGAGGTCTTGACAGATGTATTGCTAATCACTATATATAGCGTAAGGTTTATCTTCTGGTGAGATGACCATCAGAGTATTTGTGATTACGTGTTTTTGCTCGTGACTCTTACATAACAAGATCATATCACAGGAAGGAATGCATGGTGATCAAAGGTGGGTCTTGCTGTCTTGTAGTCCCTCAGTAAGGTTTGCGGAGTGCCTATGCACATAAGCCATCATCCCTCTTTGCACATGCTTCATTGGGAGTGGTGTACTCCATCAAATGTGCCAAAAACTTGGAAATGACAGAATTTCATTTGAGACTTGGCCTGTTCCTTGTTTGGCCAGTGAGCGGTGAGCCTTGAGTCCCAGTGTGTCACCTGTCCCCTTGGTGCCAACCTGGCCGTGCTTCTCCTCCGGCCTGTTCTCCTGCTCTCTGCCTTAGTTCAGGTGCCTGCCCCTCTTGGGAAAGGCAGGCAGGCTTGGGGAAGTGGCAGCTACTACAGGGGCGCGTACCCAAATCGCTTGGATTTTCAGTAATACTTATGTTAGCTGAAATGTTATCTATCTGAAACAGATACTTAATTATAGTACTTGCCACCTCACCTTAGGACAGGAGGGTGTCTTGTGGGAGTCAAGAGGCACAGACAACAGGATAGTTAAGAACAAAGTTGATATTTTGGAAGTGGGATTAGTAAGAAAAAGTGGCAAATGCTCCTTTGGTTTGTGCAGACGTTTGGCTATGCGTTCAACTCTGCATGAGAGCCTGGACATTTAACCTTGTGGAAATGATTACAGGAATAACGTTACTCACACGCACCCTAGGAAGGGTCTGACCTTGTGGCAGTGCCTTAACTGTTGCTCATACCCCCTTGTTGCTATTTTTATGTTTATTTTTTTTTCCCCCGGATTGGGAGGTACTTTGTAAGAACCCAGTGCAGCGTAACTTCCCTGTGCATCTTTGAGCATTTGATGTTACAGTAGCTTGGAGCTAGTTTTATATAAATCCTGTCTTGTTAAAGAAATGAGCAGTACGTGTGTGTGGAGCAATAGCTGGTGTGAAAGTGATTTGAGCACAGCTGCTAAAACCCTGGAATTATTTCAGAATAAATCCAGCAGAGAGAAACACAAGGTGCTGTGGTTAGTTGCCTTCCTTGGCTTTTGTTCAGCAAGCTGCATTTCATTAAGTATTTATTTATATTTAGGAATCTTTTTTCTTACTTTTGGAGGGAAGATAACACCCTATTATATATTAGGCATGTGCACACACACATATATATATATATATATGCATTGTCACATTTGGCAAAATTGCATACAGATGAGAATAAAAATAATCTTTAATAAATGGAAGAGTGTTTTTTTTTTTTTTTTTTCTCTTTTCATCCTTGCTTTTGCTTCTCTTATCAGTCTTTATTTATGGATATGAATTCAGAAAATATAACATCCTGGGGCATAATCCTTCCTAGTGTAACTATTGTGACTCTAACAATGTTACATGGTGGATAAATCTGGTGGTGGGTGTGAAGAACAAAATAGCTATCAGCATTTCTTCCTTCTTCAGGATGTAAATTGCTTCATGGTGATAATATGCCCAAATTGTTCAAGCCCATGTGCAAGCACTGCTGAATCTTTCTGTTTCCCTTAGGCTACAGTTGGCAGATGCAGATGGTGCTGTGGAAAGAAAAACTCATTGCCAGAAAATAATGTGGAAAAGCCCACCTAGTTTGAGGCTTTTTGATTTTATTCTTGGGGAGAAGAGAAAGGGGGAGAGAGCAAACCACTGCTTTAGTTTTGATAAATCAAAAGTCAATATAATTTTGCACTGAAAGGGTTGAGTACTTGGAGAGAGTGTGTAACAATTTTAAGACTCTTCCAGGAGATGTGAATTTACTTCTTTAACTGTAATAATATATAAAAAAGTTTTGTTTGAAGATATCATTGGAAAAATCTATTTTTTTGTCATATTTACAGGTATTGCTGTAGAAATGTTGCACACAGCTAAATTTTTGGCAAAAAAAAAAAAAAAAAAAGACTTGCAGAATTGTGACTCTAGGACTAAGTAGAACATAACAGCAGTCAACTAGAATCATGCAGTGACCAAAGCTCCACAAGTCAATCTAAGAGGGAAATTGAGATAAAATTTCAGGTATCTTTAAATACATATTAAATACTGTACCATGGTGAAGAATTGTGCTTTGTGTTTATATTGTGTGCAAGAAGGACTCTAACTAATGATGGTTCGGCTGGTGTGAGCAGAGCTTTCCTGGAGCTCCAAATATTTTTCAGTTAGCTAGCTCTTCTGGAATGGCTTGCAAGAGGATCAAAGAACAGACAGAAAGAAAACCCATAATATGTTGTAGAATGGCCTTTGCCCCCCAGCCAAAACAGTGTTGGAACCCTGGATATGATTATTAGAATGATAATGCGCTTAAAACATAATGTACAGGCAATCTCTGCCTATGTGACTAAAAAGGATATGTCTTGAGGCAGAGTCTTGGAGTCTCTTGGGGTCTGGGGCCTGCACAGAAGGTCTGACAGGGATGTTAAAATGTTAAGAAGTCAATGAGGGGAAAATAAGATACAGGAAATTGGATGAAATTCCACTGACTTCAGGTGATTAGTGATTGCAGCTAAGAGGAAAGCCAAGGCCAGGAGACTTCCTGTGCATTGTTAAGGCTTTTTGTTGACTACAGAGGACTTCTACAAAATCTTCCTTTGAGAGATAAAGGATGAGCAAAATGAGCTTTAACAGAACAGAAGAGGTAGGGGCAAACTGAAAAATTATAGAATTACTAGAGGGTCTCTGGAGTCAGGCAGGGGAGAAGGAGGAATGATTTCCCTGGCTCCCATCAGCTATGTGGCTTGTAATTTTTCATTAGAAAACTAATGATTCATCAGAATTTCAGTAGAAAACTTTGCACCATGACAAAATAATCATAATTTCC
>NW_010577476.1:500424-517581 GCF_000705375.1 Tinamus guttatus | reverse complement strand
AAATCTAGCTTGTCTCTTAGTTGTAAGCTCATTGGAATACAGACCATATGTTTTTTGTCTTAGGTGTAATGTGTTTCCACAGGGGGCCTCAGACAGGGCCCTCAGGCACATTGAGCTAATACAATAATTAATGACCTCTAAAATAATTAGTTACACTTTTTTAAACAGAAATCCTTGTCATACATTGAAGATGATAAAACATCTTGGTGGTTCGCTTAGCAGCAATTTTTTATTCCCTCCCCCCATTTTTTCCCTTAAAGAAAAGCCTTTCCATTCCATTCAGTGCCTTCTTTCACTGCCTGATGCTGCCTGTCCCTGTCAGGCTCTGGAGGCTTCTTATCTCCCTCCTGTCTTTGCACCGCATGTGCTCGAGTCCTCCTGCGTTAGGCAAATGAGTGCAGGCTGCTTTTGCCCTCTTGTGGGCCTCACCAAAGATGTGGGTATTAAATGCTCTGTGAAATTATTTCTCATGAAGTTAATCCAGCTTTTTGTTACACTCTACTTTTCTCTAGTCAGATATGCTAGATTTTAAAAAGTACTCATTGCCTCTTTATGCCGAAATTCCTTTATTTTTTTTTCCCTCGAAAAGAGATCTCAGTAAAACTGAGCAAGTGACACTGCTTCTGAATATCTTGTCCATGTGAGCAGACAGCATGGAGCTATTTGAATTTCTTGGTTGCACGTTTTGAATAATTCAAATTTTATCCCAAATACCTCCATCTCACTAAGGAATTTAAGAACGCTTCACAAATAAAACAATGAGTAACTCATGGAGAAAAGCTTACCTTCTTGTTTGTTTCCACTGTCTTGTTTCATGCTGTCTGTATCGCAGTTGCGCTATCCTTGCCTGTTCCTGCAGGAATGATAAACAAGTGCGATCTACCAGCATTTAGCAGATTGCCTCATAATTTCCAAAAGATTGCTTAATGTGACCACAACAGTTGGAATTCAAGTGATGTTATTCTGTTACACTGAGTTTTGGCTGCACTCTGCATCTACCAACAGAACTCTTCTTTGTGTCTAATAAACAAGAGAGCAAGAGAGCATATTTATTTTTGGTCTTTTTCCCTGAAGAAGAATAGATGGCCCACTTCTGGAAATTAAATTTCTGGAAGATGTGGAGCAAGTTGCACACAGGCCAAGGTACTGTTAAACAAGTACGTTTATGTCCTGTATTAACAGGATTTCTTATTCACAGGAAGTGGCATTAACAGTATCTTTGTTTTGGCTTTTAAATTATTACTTCGTGCCAGTTTGAAAACTTTATTATGTAACAAGCAAAAATGTCAAGGAGTCCATGAAAATTAGTGCATGTGAAGTTCATTAGATGTCTTTGTATTCAAATGTAAGTGTGCTCTGTTTTGGGAATAGATTTGCCTGTTGTGCAGCGGCGTAGAAGGGTGCAATTGAGCAGCCTTGTTAACCAGCCTTTCCAAACGGGAGATGTTTCCCTTCCTAGTGTGCAGAGCCTGAATCATCTCTCTGGCTTATATTCGTTTTCACATTGCTCATTTGGGACCAGCTTTTTCAGAACTACACGTCTCAGAAGCAGTTATGGAGCATCTTACTGGTCACCTATAACCAAGTTTGATGCTACCTTATTAAGCGCATCTTGCCTGGGCATACGGAGTTATTCTAGGAGGCTTTTTTCAGCTGTCAGGTTTTAGTCTTGGCCTTTTTGCACTTCCTTGCAACTGGGAGAACTAGGCAGAGTCATTTGTTGGCTTTTGCTGCAGGTGTAACAAAGCTCTGACTGTCATTTTCCAATGTCATCCTGTTTAAAGCAGGCATACCCAAGCAGAACAAGTTAAAATCATTGGCCATGTAAACCCATAAAAGCAAGCCCTTAAAATAGGAAAGGTCAGCATTAGTAGTATAAGGCACTCGTCATAGGAATAACAATGCCTACAGGGAGCTTGAGTTTTGGTTTCTGGTCACTTCAGGGCCATGAGGAAAGGATGGGATCAGGGCAAGTGGGCTTGTGCAACATCTGAGGAAGTCCTGCTTTTTTGTTTGCAGCACACCGCAGTATTTGTAGGTTACTAGGAAGGTATGGAGAGATTATTATTGTTTAATTCAATAGCACCTGGGTGTGAAGGAACAAGATATGTAGAGATGCTTCTGTGAGACCAGTTTTAAAGCCGTTCATAACTTTCAGCTGAGGGTTCACAGTTACGGGATGGTGCGCACTTTTTGTTCCCCCCTCTACAGGGAGAACAAACAAACAGCAACAAAAAACCTTCCTCAAGCTCGCCCGTGCTGAGAAATCAGCCAAAATGTGCTTGGGTATGAACGACCATGTACAAAATCATGTACTTATCTCATTTACTTGAAAAGAGCACAGCCAGATCAGCAAAATCTCAGATTTGTGCAGAGCTGGAGGACATTGATGTGTAAATGTTTGTATCTCATGGCTATCCTTGCAGAACTGGAGTAATATGGAGTCCTTTGAGAACTGGAGTAATAATTCATAAAATATGAATAACACTCTTTTTTTTTCACCTGAAATTATTCAGTTTTAAATATTGTGTGCAAAATGGTTTATTATTAAGAGCAATTGAGGTAACTGAAGAATACCCAGACTTCAATTTAACTTATCTTCTTATACCCATTGAAAACTGTTTAAAAGAGAAAACAAACAAACAAACAAAAAAGCAAACTATGAAAGCATGGAGACCTGCATTTCGCTGTCTCTTAGTCAGACTCTTGTGTTCATGCAAAAATGTGTGAAATCTGCTTTTATGTCTCTAATTTTTTAGAACTGAGAACCATATGGTATCTTGTTTTTACCTTTCTTAGATCTTCTTAATTGTGTCTGCATAGCAATTAGGCTTCTGCATAAATTTAAGAAAATAGCATATTAATTTGTTCTTACTGTATAAAATACAGCAATAACTCATTGCAGCTTTTACAATAACCCTAAAAAGCACTCAGAATAGGGCATTTTGTTTTATAGCTACTTAATAGTCAATTTCTCACCATTGAAAATTTATTGGCTCTTTCTTTCTCTCACTGTGAACAGCAAGTTTCAGGATGTCCAACACATTGCAGTGACAGAGACCAAGACTTGTTTGCTTACTGATCCAGCAAAGCACTCGACATGGTGCTCATGGAAGTCAATGGGGCCACTCATGTTTTCAAAATGTGTGTTTTTAAGTGTTTTACTCAACAGGGATCAGATTGTTTTCCAAGTCAAGCATGTGCTTAAGTGCTTTGCTGAATTGAGTTAGCATCTAGGAGTTAGTGCAAGAGAAATGGAGCTGTAGCTCACTTGTTCAGAGGGTCCTTTTGTAATTCCATTCAATTGGATGTGACTCTTGAACCAAGACTGACTTTCAGGTACTGTCACTAAGCAATAAGCGCAAGTCAACTGTTTTAAGTAAGATCATTCAATGGAATGAAAAAGGAAAAAAAAAAAAAAAACCCAAAATAAAACATCGGGTTGCTTTTAGGATTCCTCCTATTTCCGACTTAGTTTTTTATTTATCCAGATACCTTTTTTTTTTTTTTTCCTTCTGTTTTTGTCACTTTGACTTTATTCTGTATTTCCCATCTGCTTTTTCTTTAGCTCTCCAGTTAGGCTATTTTTTTTTTCTCTGGACTGAGAGGAGAGCTGAGTTTCTTCTTTGAATTTCTGAACAGCCCTTCATTTCAGTGTGTCTCTCTGCTGTTGGGATAAGAGCTTTATCCATTCTCCGTTTTTTTTTTCTGTAGATCCCCAAAGCAACTGCCGCTTCTAATTTGTCATTATTTCTCTGTTGCTATTAGCTTTCTGGCTCACGTGTTTTCTGGTTCTGTCCTAACTTCTCATGTGCTGAAATGATGAGAAAGGCAATGCGAGCTACAGGTCTGTATTTCTCAGTATGAACAGGACATGTTGTAAAGAAACAGCTGTTTGTCTTCCTGCCAGACTCCCAGACATGCTGTAATCGTCTCTGCTCTCCGCCTTCCTGAGCAAGAGGCAGCGCACGAGTGGTCAAATACACTGCAAAGGAATGAATTTTTTGGTTGGACCTCCAGGACCAACTTAAAACTTTTGCCCTCAGAAGTGTATCTGTTTAGAAGATTAAACTAACTTTGGCAGTTTGAAGGGTAAATGGGCATGAATGATATTAACTTACATATCATGGTGGAGTCTAATTAGAGACTCTTTAAATTTGTACATGCTTGTGGTAGTTAAAAATGCCAAGGAGAGGGATTGATGGAGGCACAATAAACCTCACCTTGTAGGATGAAGTCTGGATGTTACATGGCTCTGTCACCTCTGAGCTGATCAGTTTAGGGGTTTACATTTGGAAAGTGTTGAAAATATTGGTGAAGGGAGATTCAGGTTAAGCGAATCCAATTTTAAATAATGCCAACAAGTCTGCAAGAGGGAATATAATACTGGGTGAGAGAACTGATATGACTACTCACAGGAGTAACTTGGCTGCAGTGGTGGTCCTGTATGTGGCTGCAAGTGTAGGAACCAAATTTACTTTAACTTTAGCTTTAACATACAGCCAGACTACTTAGTGAGCAGAATGGGAGAAGCATAAGCAGAGTTCCTGAGATGAGAAATGATGAAGAAAAAATAGTCATAGAATATTTGGGCATCTACAGTAAACTTTTTTTTTTTTAAACCCATTTTGAGTGTAGATAGTGACTTTCTTGATTCTTAAGCTGTCTGAATGATGCTAAGCTCTAGTCATTTGTCCAAAGCACCATAAAGCTATTTTCATAAAGCTTACCTTTTTCTGATGAAATGTCTTCTGTTATAGTGCATATGCTTAGGAATGAGTGAGCGTTTAACTTAATATTTAATGACTAATGAGTTAATGACTAATGACTGATTTAATGCTAACCTGATTTTGGAAATAACAGGGATTAGGCCACGCCTTTCTCTTCTTGCGCAGTAGTGACCTTATGAGTTTGCCAAGTGTAATTTCAACGGGGATTTTGGGGTAGTGACCTTATGAGTTTGCCAAGTGTTATTTAGGGGCACTTAATTTCAACGGGGATTTTGGTGAGAAGTTCATGGAAAAATTATTTGACAAACAATTTTGCTTTCTTGTTATGATTAAAAAATTCTTCTAAAATGTTTAAGTATTGTCCAGAAATATTTTTGGATGTTTTGAAAGTATGAATTCTGAATGTGATGCTAATACATATTAATTTAAAATGTTTATAGTATAATGCTTCAGAATTCTCTTATAACTCTGTAATACTTTCCTCTGCAACCTTTTACCCAGATGCCTCAAAATGATAGAACAAAATCATAGTGCCTGCATGAGACAGAGAAGTATAATGCCCAGTTTAGATGAGGTGGGGAAACTCTTGTGGCTCCTGTAGGGTCACAGAAAGGATTACTGCAGCTAGTGGAAAGAAACGTGATGTCTTGAGCACACCTTAGTGCTCTTAACTTTTATATATTTATTTGATACATGCGGTAAATTTGGCAGATGGAGTAAATGTGATATCTCTTTGCAGATTTATCTTAGTTGAGCTTTGTTTTGAATCCTAACCTTAGTAGAAGCCGGTGTTATTTTGTGGCTATGAGAAGTGAACTTCTCAAGGGTGGGGTTCCCAACCTGAGTAAACAGCAAATGAACTTTTGCTGTTAATTTTTCTAAGGCTTCTGTGAAATTCCATGCTAGTTGTTTTTGTTTCAGTTAGACAGCTCAGTCTGCAAGTTTTTTTTTGTTTGTTTGTTTTTGTTTGTTTGTTTCCTTTTCTTCTGTTTATTTGCAGACTTGCCTGTATTGCTTAGACCTTCTTTACCTTCACTTTTTGTAATGAAATGCAGGTCCTAAATATGTTTGTGTAAACTGGGAGTACACGGTCTTGAGCTTAACCACTGTGAGCCCTTGAATTTTCTTAAGTGTCCTGTATCCTCTGCCCTTAGGAGAGATGCTGCTGCAGAAAGGTGAGCCACTATGCTTTAATGTTTCATTAACAACTTGCAGGCAGGATTTGAGTATGAAGGTATATGAAATTGGCTTGAGAATTTTAATTTGGAGGTTCATTCTCTTTCATTGTTTTTATTAGTTAGAAGATAAATTGAAATAAGTCTAGTAAATCTAATCTGGAAATAATTATGTTTTTAATAAATCAAAAGGGGAAGTGCGTAAGTCTTAGCTGAAGACTCATGGAAGTCTTCAGCATATGTTCTAAATGGTATGATTTATTTCTGAAAATATGTTCTTCTCACAAAAGTGATGTCCAGTGGAGTACATTAACATATAAATAAACTGAAGCAATCACATTGCAATTAAGATAATAAAATTACACAATATTAAAGGTGGAAATTATTAATGTATTTAATACTAAGCCTCATGAGGCACACATAAAACCTACAGGGGACCAGAATCATACAGTTCCATTTCATTAGGATTTCCTAAGCTGCAAGGAGTTTGTCTGGAAGAGTCAGTCGAGGTTATCACTTTATCTCACTGTGAGGCATCTTCTGTCAAGATGTGAGTTGGGAATTGTTTTTCTACTCCACTAAACTCAGGGAAATTTGGAAGAGAGCAAGAAAAGCTCTCCCACATTCTAGCTACTGTTATTTTCAGTGATGCATTATTTCGTGGTAATATAGTCTGCAGTTGCTACAGCGATGTACTCCAGTTACCTTGATACTAGTCAGAGAGAAAAACCTGTGTGAATTTGTCTGTTAGGGAGAGCTTTCATGATTTGTGTTCGTGAATGCTATTGATGACAGTGACTTTTTCTTAACATCCTTTCATTTATTTGGGTCTCCTGGAGATGAGCTCTTGTTGCCCTGGCCTTCTCACTGTAAGGATGCAAGATGGGCTATGGCAGTGTGCTGTTTCCAGTACCACCTCTAAACAGACATCTAAGAAGAGCAGGGCTGTTACACAAATCTTCCTAACTTAGTGATTATTTGGTTAGGGATTTATAAATTTAATATAAATACTGAGCAGACTCCTGTTTGAAAAAGAGAGGTACACAAATGAAAATATCCTATTTCCATCCAATTTTATCAGGTGTTTGTGCATTAGGAGTGATTAGATCATATATGTGTAACTATTGCTTTTGTAAGAGTAAAAGAAAAATTACAGACGGGGGTGACTGAGGTTTGTAGAGATGAAAGGCCAAATGGTTTAAATCAGCATAATTCACTTCAGTGGAGCCACAAGGATTTACAACAGAGAAGGATTTGGTTCCTCATAATGCAGTTCAGGTCACACGTTGAGCCAGTGACAGCTGTAATAAATGATCTTGTTGTCGCTGTGGTTGCCACATACGCAGCAGAAGCAGCAGCAGGCAATGCTTTAGCCTAAAGAGCAGCCAGACTAGAAAAAGCACAGGAAATTTTGCTGGAAAAACAAATTGATGATGACATTGAAGTTGTGGCTCTGGCAGATGTGCATAACAGGCAGGGGACAAAGATCCCTGGCTCTGTTGGGGCTGCCAGGTGCTAAGACAGTTACGGGATGGTTGTTCGAAGGCAGCAAGAGATAGAAAATTGTGATAGATTTAAAGACCATTTTTGGAAGAAAGGCATTAAATCACTGATTTGGGTGGTGGTTGGGTAAGTCAGGCGGCTGCTGCCTGAAGCCCCCTGTGACGCCTTGGGAGCGCAGGGCGCTGGAAGCGAGCAGCTTTGCTGGGGAGAGCTGCCAGGGCTGTCTCAAGGTCTGGGGCACGGTAGCCGGTCCTGGCGCTTTGCTTGGTGCTGCTGACGGGTTTTCTGTTGCGAGCAGCGCTGCGCGGGTCGGGAGCGAGGGCCCTGCTGTTTGCCCTGTTTTCACTCCCCTGAGAGCGCCCGCTTGCTTGCGCGTGCCGAGCCGTTCCACTTGAGTTCCGGAGCAAAAGGAGCCGGCAAAGGACATCTCCCTCCTTGGGAAAAAAAGGTCTTTGCCTGAAGGAAATGTTACGTCTGTTTAGGCCACGGTATGGCTGAGTCGATGCACCAGTGGGCACAGTGCTCCTGCTTGTGCTGTGTGAAGGGAGAAAACTAACAAACAAAAACAAAAAGCAAGATCCTTTCTAGGTGACTTTTCTTTTTCAGATAGTTTCAATTACTACAGCATGCAGTAAAGTAAACAAAGAGTGTAAGCAGGAAAGAGCAGGATATTGTGTACACAGATGTCAAAAACAGGGGCCTCAATCTCTGTAGCTGAAAATGGAATAGCTCTCTGTAAAAACATTCTGGTCTTAGGACTACATCATGGTATTTAGTGCAAATTACAAACATAATTATATTTCTTAAAGCTTTCACTGAATTAGCAAGGTTGTCGGCCTTCTATAAGCATCACAAAACATGACCAACCACCGTACCAGTGGGAGAGGGAGCAAGGGAGGGCTGGAGATCATGATGTGAGGAAAGGGAACTAACTGCCTGTTAGTAGTGCCTTTGAATCCTATTCAGAGTTACTTCTCACGCATTCCTGTGCCCACCAAAGGTGTTTCGCCATTAGTCTAAGTGTTTGCATCCTGCATGCTATACTGTATTTGGCTTTCCCTTCTGAGACACCTTTTGGTGTGATACAGAAGTGATGTGGAGTTAGTGGTTCTTTAAATTCAGGTGGGAAGTAATGATGATGTACAGGTTTCTAGACATCTGTTTCTCCATTTTTCTTTGACTATTTCTTACAGTAAAGCCAAGTGTCAGTGAGCTGAATTCACATAGCCAGTGATAAGAAAGACTGAGTCACCTGTAACTACCTCATGCTAACATTTGCCTTCTAGATAGCTTAAAGGTGGAAGAGGAAGTTGATAAGTTATCTGAAGTTTTCTTCTTTGTTATAGTTCTAACTTATTCTGAATGGGAATATTATTTATGGGCTTATAAAATACAGTCTTAAGTTGGTGCTTGCCCAGACAAAATTGGAGAGGTGTGGGGGGCATCAGTGCAGGTTGATCTTCATGTTTTCTCTTTCGTCTTTCCTGAAAGTACATGTGAAAGTCAAAATAGATTTGAACTCCAGTACAGATGCAATTGAAGGAAGTCTCATTGTCCTCAGAAAACTCACTGTTTGGACACTTGGTTCTTCCTTTCTGCATACATAAAAGTTGCTTTTCACACTTCATGCTCAGTACAGAGAGAAAATATGAGTGAAGTTGTATGTGAACTTGGGCGTGTGCAATTCTGCATAGGTCTGATGCACGAGCTATGTTAGGCATTCTTCTTCTGTCTATCATGAACTCCTCAGAGAAATGAATCTCTGAGCAGCTGCAAATGTCCTAGTAATGTAAACAGTGATGCTGAGACTATGGCTGCTGCTGCGATTCCACAACAGAATTTCTTGAGATCAGTAGAACCCTGCAAGTGGTACCTACATCCAGAAAAGGGAAGGAGTTTCAGTCCTTTCATGTTTTTTTTTTTTTTTTTTTAAAGGCCTCAGTTTTAGCCATCTTACCTCTCTTAGTTGTTGAATGTGTTCTCTTGTGAAGACATTTTGTTTTGCTAATATTTTCATCCCACTGTTAAAAACATCTTTCATAATGTCCTGTGTTAGTCATTTGTATATTCGAGTGCTTTTTTTTTTTTTTGGGTGTGGGGGGGCTTGTTTTCTATGTTCAAAAACCAGCAGTTTAAAATGGTGGCCTTAAGTCTTTATATTCTGCTTGTGTGCAGGATCCCACTGAGGCATATCTGGGAGCAATACAGATAAAAATAAATGACAAATGTGCTGGGAACACAAAACGTTGGAAGGTGGTAAAACCTAAATGCTAAGGACAGTGATCTGAATCCTGGAAGTTGAATTATCCCAGTGGGGACCACAGGCTGCAATGATATCTCTTAGAATAGAGAGTTACTTATGAATGCACGAGTCTGACCATTTAGAAGCTGCAATAGGATTGAGGCATTAGACTTTTTGTATTCAATGACTTACCAACAGCTAAAAATATTTCTTTTAATGTATTTATTGATTTATTTGGTATTGATTTCAGGTATCTGTAGCTGGTTCAGAGTTACACCGAACCATATTTTATCCAAGCATATTAGTCTATGCAGGCTGCTGTATCACATCACTAGTCCAGGCCGCTTGCCTTGTGCTAATGATTTGACAAGATTCACATAGGTTAATTGTGTATTTTTATATATTATACACGATTACTGAGTTAAAGGATTAAAAGTGTAATGTCCTTCTTCAAGCTATGTGCTCTACCTAAGAATCACACTGCTGTGGTGCAGATCAGTAGGGAGCAGAAGAGTATTTATATTGTGTGGTTTGATTTGAAGTCGAGGCTTTTCAATTATTTTTTCATGTTATGTCTTATTTTACACTTAAATATATACTTCTGTTTTGTTCTTTGCTTGGAAGATATTGTGTGGTATTTCTAGGAGCTGGATCCTGAAGAAAAGCCTCTCTAGAAAATCTTTATTTAACAAAGATTGAGATGTAGTAGCAATATGGTTATTTGTAAAAGATGCTTTTGTATTCCGCCCCCCACCCCCAATTTTTGCTGAATTAGCATATGTTAGGCTTTGATTTGCACATGTAATTATTATGATGCTAAATTTGCCAATAATTTAAGGTCCTAAATTTGTCTCAAAGGCCTTGATAAGTTTAAAAGGCACTGTTTTCATGTTTGCAAGCAATGAAAAATTAGATCCACTGCTCCATCTGCTGGTGTCCAAGAAAATCCTCAAGAGTTGCTCTTTATTAATAGTCTCTGCACTTCAGCGAAGTTTTGTGAGTAGTGCTCTGACAGAAGATGAATTTAAAAACACCATTTTTCTTTTTTTTCTTTTTTTTTTTTTGATCTATGTTTATGTGGTACTTGTGTTTCTGTAACATCTTGGTGCAGAGCAAAGTGAAAAGAAGCAATTTCCATTAGGATTACTCTTTGAATTGCTAGTAAGAGGGGAAACATTTTGTTCATACTTTGCCTGCTTTTTTATTTGCATTGTTTTCAGCAGACGTAAATTATGGGAAAAAACAATCACATCCATAACTTGTAAGAAAGGGAATGTAAGTGTGATTATTCCTGTCTAGTCTGATTCCTGGTCACTTAGTTGCATCAGGTAATCAGATTTCCACTTCCACACAGAACGCCATGTGGAATATTGTTGACTCTCCACACCATGCATACTGGTGCAGAATATAGTTGGTCCTAAAGAAGGTGCTTAGTATAAGCCTTTCTAGGCTTGGTCATTCAGCCTTCTGCTTTCCTCTCATTTGCTTGGCTTCTTGTAAGTGTTTTATAAACTCACTTCGTTATCGAAAATGTGTTGAGTGTCATGCGAGGTCCCAGACGAAATTTGCAGGATCAGAACTGTAGTAATAAGTTTAGTTGAGTGCTGGTTGCAATGTCCAAGTAATGTCTCCTATTTTGTTAATGGTAGTTCGTATATGGCAGTTTATAGTCTCCCCTGTGATAAGAATCAAAAGCAATGGAAGATCTTAATTCATTGAGATAAATTATTGTTGCAACTAGAATTGTCATTTTTAACTCAATGCTAAGCTTGGTTGCTTTTATGCTATCCTATATATGCAAATAACTGTTCATCTCTGTTTACAGGTAAGTATACAAGCATGTGTTCTGTTTTTGGGAGAAATGTTCTCTGATAGCCATGCTCATAGCCATTTTAATAATATAAAGCAGAAAATTTGACCCATGCATATGCATGAGCCAGTTGTTAGGAATAAACTCATTTTGTCCTCTAGGTAGAGCCTTTTTATTTACAGAGAAAGTTGTTCAGAGCCTACAGCTATTTAGCGTATGTTAAAAATATTTTGCTCATCTACCGCAGTTGTGAAACTACATTACAACGTCCCCTTTCACCATAATGTTATAATGTCTTCTTAAAATGCAAGTAGAAATATTCACAATTTCTAAATGAATATTTTTGTCCTGTGTGTATATATATACATCTCTCTGTATAGACTTGCATGCCTGCAAGTACGCATATACGAACCCAGAAACACTTCGTATCCCAAAGGGATTAAACATAGGGGCAGGGGGGTCGCATGAGACTTTCTGAAGCCTATTTCCAGTAGCTTAGGGCACATCAAAAACTGGGTAAAATGTTAAGTGCGTATGTGAGTTCCTGGGGTCTCAGTTTTTCTATATTATTGCCTGTGGTTTTGCTCTTAGATTGCTGTAAACGAGAACTATTTGGTTAGAGAACAAATGGGACATCCTGCCTTGCCATCAGCTCATTTAATGGATTTTACAGTTATTATGACAACTTGCCTTTGTGCCTCTACCCTTTGTTTTATCATGTACAACTGAAACTTCTGTTTCAGTTGCTGGATCTCAGTGTTGCCTAGCTCGGATCTTAACCAGTCATCAAATGTCACCAATTACTGGCTTTTCTCAAGCTGTTTCTCTTAGTTTAAATGACAAAATTGCTTATTGATTCCTGGGGCTTTTGAATCCCCTTCTGTTGTGGCTTCTTGTGCCCTTCTGTGGCAATCAGTGCATGTTCAGAGTGGAGCTGCACTAGGTTTTTAAAACTTGTAACAAAACAGAAATTGCAGTCTAATGTCTATTCAAAACCAGTGTTTCTGCACTTACTCAGTTCTCTCTTCCCTTATTTATTTTATTAATATAGTATTAGTATTCCTTAAATATGTTCCTTATATATAGTAGTATTCCTTGAATGCTCCAGTCCGATTTTATAAACACACACATGTGATCATTCTCTCCCCACATACACACTGTTTGTAGGTATCTGCTTATTGTAGCTACGTAAAGCATATTAAATTGATTTATGTATTTTTATCACTTGATAGACAAAGATTGTTTAGCTTAAGGACCCCATTTTATCCCAGTGTGCTGAACAGCTGCAGTTCCTGAAGCTGCACTTGGGCATTATACCTACAGCCTTTCTTGTTCTCGTGGTTACGTGTTGTACGTCTTTACTGCTCTCCTTGTGGTCCTGACTGTTGTAGCTCTAGTTCACTGAAACAAGAACAGAAAAAAAGATAGATTTAGTATATGCTTTCTAAACATGACTTTTCCTCTAGTGTATCTACTCTGCTTATCAAAATCAGGTTTTATTGCTTAAATATTTCTAAAAAATGCCGAGTGTTTACTAATTTCAAACTGCAGGAATAATTCTTTCTTATAGGAACAAAAGTAGACTGCAGAGATGTTTCAGAAGAGTGTTGAAAGGAAACCTTAGTGTTCAAAACTAGAAATATGATCATGTATTGGAACAATACATATTTAGAAGTTAGTATTTCCTAGGCGTTTGTATTGGTGCGTACTTTAGCTTGACTGCAGCCCTAGTGTTTTGTCTCCTGTGAGGTTCTTGGGTCAGAGAGGAAATTAAAGGAAATAAAAATCCAGTTCATGAGGAATTTCAGGACGTTGGCATACTTAAATCTTCTGGGGATGCTTAAATCCTGGGTTTTGTTGCAAAAAATCTGACTATTTAATAAGCCAAAATAAAATTTGGCTTTACTCAGGTCATGAAAATGCGGTAGCTGCTTCTTGGAGATTTTCAGGTTACTTACAGTTGACTTGCCCCAAGAACTTAGAGGACATGTGGGTGGTGTGACTGTCTAACAGCTAGCATGCAGATTTTATCGGATTGCCCAGTATAATCTACATTGTATATTATACAATATTGTATATCCCATATATAGATTATGTTTGCAGCTTTTTTTTTTTTTTTTTTTTTTTGACTACTGGCTTTTCAGGACTGCAAGTTTACAGTCTCTTGGATGTTCTAAAGACCCTTCATAATATTTTTACCACAAATTACACCTATACTTAAAAATGCTGTTTATGTCTTGTTTATTTAGAGTGACTTAAAGCTTGCTCACCTAGACTTTAAGGCTTAATCATTCTTATTTCTTTCTTTTTCTCATCCTAGGTTAGTTTATTGGCTTCCAAGAGCTGCACACACTTCAGGCCCTGATGGGGGACTCGGGATCCAGAAGATCAACTCTCGTGTCTCGGTTGCCAATATTCCGCAGAAGCATTAGCCGCAGGCACGACTCTCTCCCGTCCTCACCTTCCTCTGTTAATGCTGTTGGTGTCCACACGTCCTCTCCCTCCAGCACTAACTCCAGCTCAGGGAGCACAGGCAAGCGCCGCAGTATATTCCGTACTCCATCCATTAGCTTCCATAACAGGAAGGGGAGTGAGCAGAAGACTGATTCTGCTAGCGAAAATGTTAACATCTCCAATGGTGCCCAGTCTTCTCTCAGCAGTTTTCAAAAACTGAACCTAGAGGAACACGTTAAAAGCCGAGGGAGGCATTCGGTTAGCTTTGGCAGCTCACGTAACAAGAAGATAACGAGGTCTTTGACAGAGGATTTTGAAAAGGGAAAGGAGCCCTCAACTAATAAGAATGTCTTTATAAATTGTATAAGTTCTGGGAAGAATGAGGGTGATGATTCTGGCTTTGTGGAGGAGCAAAGTCGATACTCCGTCAAGCAATCTACACGAAAACTTCTCCCCAAATCTTTTTCCTCACACTACAAATTTTCCAAGCCAGTTCCTCAGAGTGAGTCGGTCTCAAGCGTGCAGCAGCCTGGCTGCTTGTTGGAGATTAAATCGTACGTGGACAGCGAACCTCTGATGGGGAAGCCCTCCCCTCCATGTTCTGCTGAGACGACAGACTGTGCAGGCAGCTCCCTGCAGTCCCCGCTGCTTTCAACCGACCTCACGACGGCCCAGACGCCCTCGGAGTTTGTATCCCAGACGGAGGACTCTGTTTCGGAAGTGGAAACCCTGCCGGGCAGTGGAAATGCAGTGCTGCTCGCAGAGGATTTTGGCCACAGTGTCTCTACCTCTCAGATCTTCTCTAATCCTGCTGTTGCTGCTCACGTGAGGAAGACGGATCAAGGGGAAAATAGCTGCCAGTGTGCTGGTGCATCTCCTGTGAGTCATGGGAGCTTGTGTAGCACTGAATCTAATACCTTCTTCAAAACCTCTGCTACTAATCACACCCAAGTGTTGTTGCAAGCCAGTGAACTTCCTGCAAAAGATTCCCAGCATATAGGAGAAATTAACTCAGCAAATGCGAGCTTACAGATGTGTGCATTTTATCCCAGGGACCAAGCAGAGATGCTCTCTCCAAAAGCACGGAGGTTAAATGGGGACCAAAATCAAAGAACACCATCTAAGCACATAAGAGAAACAAATCCCGTAACTGAGTCTGTGTCGTGTTCTGAACCTCAGTCCTTTAAAGCACAACAGAGCTATGAAATAAACCATTCTAAAGGTATGTCTTATGGACATGGGGTAGAGGGGCCTTAATTCTTCTGTAGGAGTTGTTCAGTCACAATATTTTTTGTAGTGTTCCTAGTGCTGTAAAATCTGAATTATGTTTTCCCCAAATCAAGTTTAATTCAGAATTATAAGAAGGAGTGAAACAAAAACCCATTTTGTGTTTTAAGCTCGTGTTGGTAGCTATGGTTTTCTGTGATCAAAAATGAATTAAGGGGCATTTTCGCTTCTTGTTGAAGACTGTCCCTGAAATTTTTTGAGACATGCCTCTTTTGGACTCCCACCCAAGGGTTACATTATTTGAGACATAAGCATCACCAGGGAAATAAGCCTCCTTTTATAGGCTGGTCATCAAAGATAACGCAAGTTATTTAGTATTGGTGTGGGTTTCAAAAATTTCTAACTTTGTCTTGCTGTTTTCAAACAGTGTTACAGAAGAAGTTAAAATGAGTGTTACTGTCACAGATAACTGGTTTCCGTTTCCATCTGAAATAAAGCTGTGCAAGTTTTCATTACATAGTCTGTGAAATGGAAATAGTTAATTATGACTGAATATTTATATTGAATCTTTGGTTTAATAAGCATAGTTTGAAGTGAAATAAAAACAAGCTTAGGTGGAAAAGTGGTGTCTAGAAATGACAACCTGGAGAGTTTAAATTGAAAGATGACATGTGACCTTTGAGCGAAGGACACTGTTTAGGTGACTTTTAGCTCTGATAGTTTTTTCTAAAAACAAGCCTAGAGTGATGCACCTTTTGTTTAATCCTGAGCGTGCTTCTGGGTGTACCAAGATTTGTGAGATTTAGCAAAACTGCATTTTTAGTGTTAGCATTAGGAGTGTAAATTTGATGATTTAATATCCTTTTGCTTGCCTTATTCTTCTTTTGCTTGAATATTTAGGTATGTAGTCTGTAGATGCGTGTATTGCTGTATGGAATCCTGCCCTTCGAATTATTTGTCCCTGCACAGGGACAAGGTACCTCATACATCAATGGATACCTCATACATAAATGACAATATGAAGTTAATGCACCAAATGAGCTTTCATTAGAAGATGGCTATTCATTTCAGAGACTTAGTCAAGTGGGGAAAAAAAAAAAAATCTCTCTTTTTTCTGTCCTGAATGCTTTTTTTGGTCTTTCTTGCAAAGGTAGCTCATCAGAATGGGATCATTCTGACTCAGACTTAGAATGGAAATGCAGAATGATATGGGAGAAGGTCTGTGACTTTTAGAAAAGGAATAAAGAGTGCATTGTGAGCTCTTGTGTGAGCAGAGGATATATATTGTATCTGTACATCTGGAAGACAGCGCACAGGAGCCGAATAGAGAGACTTCTGTAAGTAGGGTGTAAATAGTATCACTAGAGTTGATACTGCACTATGTGCAAAGGGTATTCAGTAATATAGGCTATAATTAATTGTATCTGTCATAAACAGACTGTTCTGGACGAATTTTTAGTACATTTAGTTTTCCTAACCAGTGTTTAAGACCAAATGTAAACCCAAAAATATTACTTTTTTTTTTTTTTTTTTCCTTTTTCTTCCCCCATTTGGTAATAGATATTCTCACTTTCACAGCTGGTCTTATTGCAGATTGAATTGTAGATAACACAATGAATTTGACATTAATATATGAGCAGGTATGACAAGGCATATATTTCTTAATATGCATTTAGAAGTTTCTATATGATATAGAATTTTTGAAAAGCCTTAGAAAAATGTCTGTTCTCTCTCCAATTGTAAAGGAAGATAAGATACAAAACCTATTTTTTCCTCTTTTCCAGTGTATGGATTAATGGTGATTGGGAAGTGGGATTCAGCCTGCTGGCTGCAGGAGAGCCCTCATGTGGGCTGACCTAGGATTACCAGGGCTGCACAGAAGCCAAGACCAATGTGTTTGATTGACTTATGCAGTGATACTGTGAGGCTTGGCCCTCCATAATCTGGACTTGCTTTTAGACACAGAATAAGAGTGGTAGTTTCTCTGATGGATTTTACTGGGCAGCAGTTTGGAAG
>NW_010577476.1:479500-500391 GCF_000705375.1 Tinamus guttatus | reverse complement strand
TCCTTCTGGATTCCTTAAATAAGTGGACTGAGTATGCCACCAAGAGGGAGCTGACCTGGTGGCCTAAGTTGCACTTTCATCTGATAAACTAGATCTACTTTTTCCAAATCACCTAAATAAGTAGTGCTGCAACACTGTTAACTGTTCCTGCTCAGTGTAAGCTGTTCGAGCAGAGTGCTGTTCTGCTTAGGAAAGTATTTGTACAAAATAATTCTTTGTGGTAATAGCTGGTTGCTTCTTTGTCCATAGTTGATCTTGCCAATAGCTTCAGCCCATACCGAGACGGCCGATTTGTTGAGAAACGGCTCAGATCCTCTTCAGAAGGTACAGCTGGAAGCAGTCGGCTCATCGTAAAACCGAAGGATGGAAACACAGAAGAACTTAACAGTCTACGAAAGCAGAGGACAAGCTCATCTTCCTCAAAAATGAACAGCATGGTGAGTTTATTTTCATATGTAAATGTGATGACTGTAACTATAATGAGCAGTAGCATTATAAATAATGTGTCGAAACGCAAAAGGTTGGCTCAGGCTCAAAAAATGTAGGTCAAGCTCAGCTACTGAAGTAAAAGTATTTTTTTTTTTCCAGCTTGTAACAATGTCAGAAGGTTTGTATGCTTTCTTTGAAAATGTTCTTCATATTACACTTTGGTTTGTCTGGGAATAAGAGCAACAGGGGAGTCAAATGTCATACTTCTGGCGTGACCACCTCTGTGCTTTGATATAGAGCACACATTTTCCACTCCTGTACAGCGTTCTTAGTGTTACTGTGTTGTCTCATGGAATCACTGCCACTATTAATCAGAGGATGCTCAGACCGAAGTTTGTGAAGAAAGTTGCTTGGAATGAGGCTAATTTCAAAAGGGCAAATTGTCTCTCTGAGAAGTGGTCCCTAGAGAATGACATCAAGTTTGTCTTTTGTCATGGTAAATCTCACTCGTGTGTCTGAAAGTATCATGTAGAATCCCTTGTGGCCGAGTGCACAAATGGCATTTAGGACAGCAGCGGAACAACTATGACAGCAATGAGGGTATTTTTATGATGTTTGGCCAGTTTTACAAAGACTTGCGCCTGTGCTGGTGTCCTTGAGCAATGGTCGCTGCAGGAATAATTGAGTTGTTTGGATCAGTTGCTCTTGAGTTACTCGCTGGGTGCAGTGCTTACAAATGGATTACCTGCATGTGAATGGCAGGATTATTTTTTCTTAACAATATCAGAATTATAAATTTTATCAGTATTGGCTAATTAATTTTACATTGGCCTTTCACTAGCAAGCAAATTAATTTTAAGAAGAAGTTCTTGTCCATCTCCTTTGCTTTTCCAGATGATGCTGAATTCTCGGATAATTTAGCACAGTAATGCAAAGTTTATGTAATTTTTTTTTTTTTACCTTTGAATTATTATAAGCAGAGATATTAGATAAAAATGTTGAATGACTAAGAAGAAAAAAAATGTAGTACAACTAAAGCATATAGTTACAGCATATTTCTCTATTGTCGCATATCCAAATATTAATGAATATCCTAATATCAGTAATAACTTGTTTTTCAAAACCACAATATCTTGACATTTAAAGATGCTCTTTTCATGTAGGCATACAGAGTGTTACGCAGATGTATTTCCTGCCCTAAAAAGCTCATTAACCCTGGCTCAAGCCTGTAAAACTTAGTTGGGTCATTAGGCCCCGGCTATTAGGCAGATTTTTGTTTTTTTGTAAATAGTTATCTAGGATCATGCCTTAGCACTTCATTCCAGTTAGCACTATATTAATGATGCAACTGGGAAGCTGACAATGTCATTGGTATCAATACTGTAAAAACAGAGGGGATTCAAAGGGATGGTTTGTGATTTGGGCCTTATTTCTTTTTTTTCTTTCTTTTTTTTTAAATTTTGAAATCTGCTATTTTTGTTCTTTCTGTTAACAAGCTTATTCATAGATTTATTCATGATTTCTCCTGTATATTTGGATTACAATCACAGACCTTTTACATTACAGAACTTTCACATCAACTGTAGGTTTGCTGTGGATACTCATAAATGAAAATAAAATTATTCCAGGTTTTTCGCAATAAATAAGGTGATCATCTTCATATGTTAAGAAAAATGTTAGATGAAAACTTAGGTATTTAGAAAAGAGAAAGAAGAAGCAGAAGGGGGCAGCGGTGGGGGAGCAAAAGACAAGAATGGACAGTGATTCCTGGAAGAGAAGGAAGTTAGGAACTGAAGAAATTTGAATGTTCATAACACTGCATATCTGAACAATAAAAGGCCCCTTCAGAGTAGTTGTCACAAGCAAATAATGTTCAGTTCTGTATCTGACACCGCTGACTGTTACCACTGCACAATCATAATGGAGAATAACTTTATGCTAAGTAAGGAAGAATTGGAGCTGATAAGCTAAAAATATTATAAAAAGAATTCAACACCTAATCCACTCTTATTCAACAATCCTGTATAGATTAGTAATTTAGGAACTTGATCATATGCCTAGAAGAGCATCAGTGCCTTTCTTCTGTGCATATTTGTATTCATTCTCTTGTAGTCTAGAACGAAAATAACTGAAGATGCTCGAGTGATTGCAAGTTCATTTGAGATTGCCTAGTTTTCCCTGGCGAGGGCACCATTGCTTTTCGGTTTTATTCTGTGGCACCAAGTGGTAGTAGCCACAGTTGCCAGTTGTGTTGTGTTATTCACAAGCTGTGCTGCACTGAAGCAGCTTTGGAACTTGTATGATACACCTTCTGCATAAATGCAACAAGGCCCTACAAGACCCTCTACTCGTTGTCTTTGTGTCTGGCAAGCAGTGTGGGATTCTTCTGCTGAGTGGCTAGAGAGCATCAAGAAGCAGAACAACTGAGGAAAAGCTAGAAATTTAGAGGATATGAGGGAGAAAAAAAAAGACAGAAATTAGCACCTGAGAAACTGTTGTTCCTCCTAAACAACTCTCTGAACAGAGTATTCTTATGTGACTGGTGGTGCTTTGCTCTAAGATATGAACTAAAACGCTGGCTGTGCAGAACTTCTGAATCTTGGGAACATGAATCTAACTTGCAAAGAGGGGTTACCAACTCCTCCACAAGGGGAAATAAATTCATTTTTGAGAGACTGCAAGAAATTTAGAAACTAGGTAAGATCAGTACTTTCAAAACCAAGATGTAGGGAGGGAAAAAAGTTTCAGAATAAATCACTGCGCAATGGGGGCACTTCACAGCAATGGCAATACAGAAGTGAACTGCAATAGACTCATCAGATTAACTGCTCAGATTACTAATTTTATGTGTTTTTAATTGGAGTATGTCTTGAAGTAGTTCTTGTAATGACTCATTTATACCACAAGATGTCATTATTTGAGTAAAAACCGTTCTAGACTTCAGTATTACAGAATAATGCAAAAGATAAAACCTGAAATTCAGGACATTTCTTTGGAACAGTTAAATATTGATTGCCCTCACAATGTAATAGAGTCTTTTCAAATAAACATGGTAGAAACTGATGCAAATTTAAAGGGATTCATACAGCCACAGAAAGTCTGATCATTAAAATGTTGGAACTAATAAGTTGACATTTACAACTTCAAATATTTAAGCATCAAGACTAGTTAATTATGCCTGGTAAGAGTGGCAGAGGCTATGGCTGACATCTCTGTCTCCACTCAGATTCTTCTTCTTTCTCCATGTGTAAAATAGGCAAAAAGAAAGTAGAAGACTGAGCATTTTTCAAAAAGTATGCCAGAATTATATCAAACTTTTTTACTTACTAATCAAATGCTGACATTTGGGCAAAGTCCACTTTTCATTATATTTGCACTATGCTTGTTATGTAGGGATACTTTGAATATCTAACATTTAACAGTACACATCCTTAAATATATACAAAAACATGTGTTGAAATGCTTGGTAATATTTCATGAGCTATTTGATATTTTGTGGCATCTCTTTGATAATCGGAAGAACTGAAGATATCAGTCAGAGGGGAAATTAAACAGTCAATTTGTAAAATTAATATTTGAATAATTACATTGAGAAGGAGCTGTATGTAAATCTGGAATGATTTAAAGGTAAAAAACTGGCGCTGAAATAGTGAAATAGTAGCAAAAGAAATATGAGTTAAAAGTGGTTGAGATTCTTTCCCTGTCTGCTGAGGGAGTAGAATGGCAAAATGTAGATCCCCCCGAAAATGGAAATGTTATGGCCCCTTTTCAGAATGTATGTTTTGAATCATTATGTTTCTAATTAGCAGCTGATATCTAAATTTAAGTTAAGGATATTGAATATATTGTGGGAGTCAATGGATGATTTAGGGTAACTTAGCAATTAATAATCAGGTTGCTGGTGTACTTCAGAGCATGTGTTTGGAGTGTTAGAGCAGTTATCCAAGGCAGTGTATTCAGATTTATCTCCTGCCTTTTATATTGTATGTAATGAGTAGTAGATAAGTCTCCACTCATGAAAATGTGAGCAGTACATGTTTGTGCCTTTATTAATGTTTGTGTAATCCCATTATCAAGTGTCAGTTCTACCCTAGCTGCTACATCATGGGACAAGCAAGAGGATTTTGTGGCCACTTGTGCTTTATTGCAAGTGCATCTGCTAGAAGAGCAGAAAAGTAAGCACTAAAATGGTTTTGCTATGCTCATTTTCTCTGTGTTTGCCAAACACAAAGAAGCCAATATGTATGATGTTTAAGCCAGTGTGTGACGACAACTGAGCATAGGTAAAATAAGGTTGTCTTCTCTCCAAGACAAAATTGATAAGATTTTGATATTTCTTCCCAATTCCTTTACATTCTTTTCTCCCAGTATTTTCTCTCTGACTATGGACTTGACATTTTTCTTCATACCTTCAACAATCTGAAAGGAACATACAAAGCAGAGTCTATTCATAAGCTGCCATTTTATGGAATTGGTTGATCTGGGGGATGCTATCAAACATACATGATTTGTATGAGCTAAAGCAGGTGACAAGGGGTCTTAAAGTGGAATAGAGCGTGACTGGTTTTGTGTGACCTGCAATGTGACTGTGAATATGACCTGTAAAGGCTTGAAACATCCCTGTAGGATACACAGTCTCCATCTACAGGCTGTAAATACACTAATGACTGATATCTAAACAGTTAACAAGCTTCTCTTCTCACAGCCTTCGTTGGGAAGGCAGTGAATTAAACATTATGGAGAGGCTTCGTTGGGAAGGCAGTGAATTAAACAGTGAACAGTGAACAGTGAATTTGAGTGCTGCCTTCGGTTCAGATTCAAAAATGCCAAAACAATCATTTTCAGATATTCCAAGAACGTTATGAAAGTATGAACCAGGTAAGCAGGATGTCCACGCTCCTTTAATAACAACTTTCTTGAGAACCAGCAAGGTTGTGTTGCTCTGAATACCTGCAACCTGTTGTTGTACACCGTACATATATTACCTCTAGTATCTGTGATGTTCGCACCTTTTTTGTTGTTAAATTAGGCTTTAGATTTTGTTCTGTCATTGAATTGTGGAATTTCTACTTAATTCCAATTCATCTCTGCTGTGTTGGTCTTCTCAAGGGAGAATATTTAGCAGCATGAATTCTTATTGAACTGTTCAAGCAAACCCTGTAAGGCTGCGGTTCACCTTTCATGTGAAACAGACTTGACAGCCTTCATTTATAACTAGCTCTGCACTAACTAACAGAATTTCTTCATTTGCAAAGAATAGGGTGTTTTGCTGCTTTGTAGAGAAAACTGTGAAAGCCACTTTAAGCAAGAACTGACAGGTCTATTGGATTTAAAAAAAAACATCCTGAATAGTGGTGTCTAGATGGGAATAAACACCTAATTGTAGGTAGGTTGTACTTTGGGGACTCATTGTCTTAACTTGGTGCAGAGAAAGAGCCCTTAGGGTGCTATAAGCATAAAAAAAACTGGAAATGATGAACTGAGATTTAAGCATTTTGTGATTTAAGCATCTGTGAATTTTTAGGTCATCTTAACTAGAAGCTTTTGAGCTGAATACTTTGTGGGAGATGATCTGTTGTGTAATATACACTTCTTAGTTTATTAAAAACTAGTAAAAATATCAGATTGAAGCCATTACACATTTTGAATTCATTCTTGAAATGTAGCTAACAAATTATGTGATTGAATACTTATGCTTTAATGTAGACTATACAGTTCCACAAGGACACGATCATTATAGTACAGGAAAAGATAAGACAATAGTTTTAAAAATGCTTTAATTTTTCAAATTTAAAGTGAGTTGGGTTATTAACAATTGTAAATCTCAGAGTAAACATGGTAGTGGATGAATGTGTTGCTACTGGGTGAAAGCACTACTAACAGTCTGGCTAATTCCCAGAAGAGAGCTCCAGGCAAGCCACTTTTGGCTTAGGTTGAGGGGAAAATCACTCAGTGGCAGGGACAGTGCTTGGAGAAGTAACTCATCTGTTTGGTCTCATTTTGTACTTAGTTTGGTGTCTGCTCTGGATACTGCTTCCTGAAGTTTTCAGATTAGTTTGACTGAAATAATGCCCCCCCCTTCCTTTTTCCCCCATGCCAAGAGTAAGTAAAATACCCAAACCAAAATGAGTTTGGGGATAAAAACAAAAAGAAGAACAGGGTGGGGAGAGATAAGAGTCGAAAGATAAAGATTGCCATTTGGAACAGGAGTGTTTCCTGATTTGGAGCTAAGTGCCTGCTATCTAATTTCTTTTAATGTATTCCAAAAGTTATTCAGTGAAGAATCAGGTAAGAGTTCACTTGACTGACAAAATCAGAATTGTGTGTTTTCATAAAAATAAATCTCCTGATATATTTTTTTTTTAAGGTTGAGAAAAATCAAAACCAGATTCTCTTTGTTACTCTAACCTGAAATGATCAGATTTTAAGTGTTTGGAATAAATTTCAAGCAATTTATCCCAAAATAAGCCTTGTGAAATTTATATCATGTCAATTAAAATAATTAAATAGTCAGATGGAGCACTTAGCTAAATGAAATTGTTTTTATAAATCTGCAGCCTTGGCAGATACTTTTGGAATCCCCCTGCCTATTGCAGTGGAGAGGGTGAAGGTTCAGGCAAGATGAGAAAGGATCTGGATCCAGAAAAGAATGAGAAGGAGAGATAAAAGATAGAATTTACAGCTGCATTGCCTTTGGTACCATAAGAACTGTGGGGAGAAATGCAAAACCCTGATATTGAGAGAGAAAGACCTGGCTGTAACATTCACTGAAGATGATGTGGAAAAGGAAGTGATTGAGCATCAGTAAGGAAAGCAGTTTATGGGAAGCTTGGGGGTAGTCGATCTCTGAGAGTAAAAGCATGGGAGGCAGATGAACAGAAGGAGAGAGGAGACCCTTTTATTATTATTATTTTTTCACTAGGCTGGAATTCTTTCCTGAATTCCTATTCCTACGATGCTCCTACAGTTTCCCTACTGGAAGTGAAAAAGGTCATCTGCTGACAGAAATGGTTACCAAGAAATATTCATAACCTTTTTATTACCTGCAGAGTTGAAATCCAGGAGGTAAAGCATCGTTTCTGTGAATATAGCCTCCAAGGAGCATTGTTCAGAGGAGAATAAGGCAGCTTGTAAAATATGCATTGTTGCTATCAAGTCATCAGGCATTTCAGCTGAAAGAGGAAAGTAATGTAATTTTGCCCGTGTAAGTGCGGCAGTGTGCACAGTAATACAAGTCTTTTCATATTTTCGTTAGTCACGCTGTAAAAGAGTTTTCCTCCAGATTGGAATAAGGAGTTGTCATTTCTGTCTTGACTTTTTAAGGTCAGATGTGACACGGAAAGCAGTTTGATCTTGTTATCAGAACTTTATCTTTGCTTTCAAAATATATTGCATTTTAAGAGCCTGTAAAAGGGGAAGGGGAAAAAAAGACTTTTTCATCTTGATTCTTAGAAGTTTATGTGTCTAATTGCCATTCATGTTAGCTCTGATTGCAGCTAAATTGCAGAGTATGCACAGCACTGAAATCTTCTTGATTTGTTATTACATTTTTTTTTCCACAATCTTCTCTTTCTCTGTGATGTGGCAGTTATTCACTCATTTCATTCTAGGTTGCAGGTCTTCTACATCATTTTATCTTTCTACATGTGAATATAATCATGAAATTCAGGGCTGCAACTGTTTCCACAGCTGCTGTTTAGGCTCTGTCTTTTTCTTGTGCAATTGACACGCATGTAAATATGGGAAATAATCTTCTTCTCCATCTTCTATTAAATTAAACCATATTTGACAAATAGATTCATGAATGTTTTGCAGTCTTTGGAATATTTTCAAAAAAATTGATGGGGCACACTGAAGCAGACTTAGGACCTGTTTTGCAACAAACTTGAATGGGGTTAAATGCATTTAGTCAACAAGTAGACTGTCACTAGAGGCTTCAAGCTTCCTATGGGGAGAACTGCATACAGGACAGTGTTTACCTGCTGATGAAGAACAAGCTTCTGAAAGGAGCTCTGTGAGCCCGATGTATTAGGATTTCGAAGGAGCTATGAACAGTTCCTTCCTAATCTCCTCATATGTATTAATATGTATTAAGTTCTGTCTGGTTGATTTGCTTTATATTGTGGTATCAAAAATGAGGAAAAGTGTTTGCATCTGGTGATTCTATTTAGGAAAATTCCTTTTTAGGAGGCTGAATACAGAAGGGAAGTGGTAGGGCTTTTTGCTTAGTTTTCCTTTTATGGAGCTTTAATGTTGTGGTCACTTTTCAGGCTTTCTAAAATAAGCAAATTATGAAAAAAATAAAATGTCCGTGTTAATTTTTGATCTTATGCAATGTAAGAGATAAAGTCGTTCTCACTCATTGAGAAGTGAGTAGTCATCTGCAAAGCTTATCTGTGCAAGTGAAATGTTGAAAATATGCTATTTTAGAATGATACCTTTCTGGATGTTGGGTTCTTAGTGTTGTGCATTAAACACTGATAAGGTGAAACATTGCATCTCAGCATATTGGTATCTTGGAAGGTTTTTATTTCAGAGTTGCAGGTATTTTAATAACCATCTTAAATGAAAGGAATAGCCAGCCATTTGGCCCAGCTTAGGGATCACAGCAATTCCTGCTTTAAAAACTTGAGAAGAAAACTGGATGCCAAACTGTTTTGACCTCGATGCTTTTTGTGGACTCAACAGCAGTCCACTGGAACACGCTACAGGTAGAAGAAAATAGGGCTGAAGCAGGGATGCTGTGCTTACTAAAATAAGAGAGAGAGAGGCGCTATTATGCATGCTTTTGGTCTCGGATAGCATTCACGTTTATATTCAGTCACACATAGCAAAGGCAATTGTGGCAGTATTCAACATTACAAAGTGATAAGCTTTTCTCTTGAAGGATATTTATTGCTGCACAGTAGGAGGTCTGTAAAGCCTAGTAACTAGAGAAGTTAAAAGATATTCGTTGTTGCTTGGCATTTATTTTTAAAAAATTACATTCAGTGGGGTGTCAGATAAAAGGTTTTAGGATCTTCTCTTGGTTCAATAATACACATTTCAGTTTCTGTTGAGGGGAGCTAACACATCAAACTACCAATGATAAATTGTTCATCAGCTCTGTCATTGCTGTGAGGTGGGAGGAGAAGCCAACAATCCTTCAAGCAAGTCAAAAATAAAATCAAGAACTCTTTCATGATTGTTTTTTTAATTGTAATTGAGTGTTTTATTATTTGGTGAATAAATTATCTTTGCTTATTATTCTCTGAGTTATGATAGCAAATACTATTTGAATTCCAAAAATAGAACAAACACTAAATAGATTTTGTCCAGAGCTTTAATAAAGCTGAGAATTGTTTGGCAAATAATAAAAACTGTCATTTCCTCTGCTAACTTTGCGTATTTCAAAGGTACAAGATACAGCTTCAGGAAACACTTTTTGTAGAGTTGTAGTGCAACTCGTTCTCCTATCCAAGGTGAACAGGAAAGATTAACGGCCCCTAACAGGAGCTAGGTTTGGTCCAGGTCTGAATTCTACTTGGATGTGCAAACCCTGCACATGGCATCTTGACAAAGTTTACGTGCTAATATGTATTGTGAGGGAATGGTTCTGTCTGTAAATTCAAATGATGTAATAACATCAGACAAACAGGAATCATAAAAGTTTTCATTCATGAGTGGCTTATGTTGATGAACTTGAATAGGACTAGATATGTACATAAAGATGCTATTGAGGGTAAATTGAAAATCTGTGCATCTATGAACAGAAAAAAAAAAAAGTAATGCCATATTGCCCAATATTCTTTTAGTTTTAGCTAGTTTGAGGTGGTGCAATGTCCAAGCAGAAGGCAAGTATCAGTGCATGCTGACAAGAGAACGAACTGTTCATGTGTATGCAAGGAGTGGTATCCAATAACTTCCTGGTACGTATGCAGCCACAGGTTTCTAAAGAAAGCAAGCTGAGAGGTTTCCATAGTTGGGAAGGACCTTTGGCTTCTCTGGCTAGACTTTTTTGAGAGCACACATCCTAAAACCTTACAAGTTACCTCTGCACCAAGGGGAGTATGAAGCTTTGCAGTAAAGATACCTCGAACTATGAAGAGGTGGAACAGATACACTCTTCTTTGTGAGGTTGTTCCAAAGGTTTAAAAGAAGATGAAAATAATTGTCTGAAAAATTGTGCTTTATTTCCAAATTAATAGTGTCTGTGTTTTTCACTTCCAGACACTTTAGTTTATCTTCCATAGTTAGAATAAGAGCCTGTCATAATACTTGGCCTTTTTCTCTCTGTTAAAGTGCTTGTAGCTTATAAACAAGATTACTTTCTTAGTGTTTTCTTGTTTTAGTTGAGCACCCCGAGAACATAACGTATCTTCTTTCGGAGAATATCTTGAGACATTTTATCGTTCTTTTTGTAGTTTTTATTTTGCTGTTAGGAAAAAAAAAACAGTTGGGTTCCAACAAAAGATAATAATAATAACCTGTGAACCATTTGTGAAAATAACTGATATATAGAGTTAAAAACCACTGCCTTGTTCCTGTATTAGTGTCCTTCATACAGATCACAGGCCCAATGAGTGAGTAATTATGCAGAGTCAAGTACTGCCATCTCCTGGGAAGATGAATTCTCTCAGGGGAAGTATATTCACATCAGCTACACGTTACTTGAGAAAACAATATGAACAAGTCCCTTAAATAGCCTTTTGATCAGTGAAGGGAGTAACTCTTCTAAAATTTCTCCAGAGCTGGCAATTTTTTACCATATCAGCTGTTTTCCATAAAACCAATACTATCATTTATGCAGCAGTGAAAAAGTGGAGCACAGGCAGCAACACACTTGGTGTATCAGTCCTTTGTACTGAAGGAGAAGTCCTGATGCGACTCAGATGGATGATTTATTAAATTATTTCCAGTGTGCTAAGGGAAATAATGTGACTTTAGTTCTTCCTTATTGCAGCTGTTCTGTTATTCTTAATGGATATTATTTGTTTCAGAGGACTACATGTATATCTTCTGGAACGGCTCCTGATACTAACTCTGTGTCTGTCACCTCTTAATTGAATTTTCTACAGCTATAATTCATCTACTCTCTCCTTATGTGGGATTCCACAAACTTAGCAAAAAGAAATAGTTGGTCAGGCCAAGTGCTTTTATTTTTAAATGTTGTGAAGCTGCAGAAAAAATGGGGCAATACAAATAATATTTTATTGGACCTACTAAAATAGAAGGGAAAAATATAAACAAGCTTTTGGGTGCATGATTTCTTCTTTTGGGCATGTTCTTTAGGTAAACTTCAAATAAACCTTGGCTTCCTTGTATGTTTAGTCAGCCGCGGCTACAGCAGCTCTGTTAATGCATTATTTCAATAACTCTTAGTTTCCCATCTCTGCATTTCTGTGTCAGCTGTAGGCACAAGCGGCATGGTGGCTTATCTGTTTTTTACACATGTGGAAGCCTGCAAAAGCTGAAGTATATCAGAAAAATTCAAAATATGCCTGTTTAGTAGGTTTTTTTGGACGGCTACATATTGCAGAGCAAATACTATTGCTCTTCTCATCCCGCAGTTTTGCACTGTAAACTCCTATTTCTTTGTATTTATTTTGCTGCTAAAACAGGATGGTGCCTTTCTTAATTTGACAATTTTCATCATTTACGCTTTTGGGTAAAAGCTGCCAAGCTTTATTAGGGGGCTAAGCTTGCAAGGGAGCTTTGTCAAGTTCATTTCTGTACAGTTAACTCAAACTGTTAACTTAGAAAGTGCTCATAACATTTGTGCATGAGGCACTCCGAGAGGTGACACAAGCTAATGCTAACAGAAGATCTCATTTGTACATAGTGGAAGTGATGAGCACAGGGAGTCGGGCCTCAATGGTGTTACAAAGAACAGCGCCCTGTGTGTGTGTCTTGGTGCGGTAGCTGCAGCCGCCGCCGCCAGCTCGCAGGCCCTGCCTGGCAGGTAGCCTCGTGCTGAGGGACGTGGCAGCAGAGAGCAGCTGAGCACCTTGGCAGGCCGTGCGGGCTGATCGCAAGCTGCTCCGCTAATCACAGGCAGACCACTCATGATCAAGACTCAAAGTCCAGGCTTACAGCCCACATGTGGATGCAGTGGGCGCAGGCCTCTATTTTAAAAGCATTCATTTTCTCGCTTAGTAACAGCAAAAAAATGAAGCAGTGATCGATATTCACAGGAATCACTTATGAAGAGAAACCATGAAGACAGAAAGCTTGTAACATCCTATCATGTAAAAGGATGGCAAGGTAAACCCTTTATGGCTCTAGGTGATGGAGATTTCTGCACCAGATGCTGTTGAGAATCTGGGGGCTGTTGGATTATTGGATGATGCCCTTGCCCCTCCTGTGTTGTGTGTACCCTGTGTTTGCATGATTCTGCTGAAGGGGTTAGGCCCCTTGCACCTCTTTCATGTTTAGATATCCTGGTTCTTCCGGGATGCGCACGCACTCACTGGCTGCGTGGTACTCGTTATGTGACCGAGACACATTTCTCACTTTGGTTGATCTGAGCCACTTCATACGGTTTGAGGCTTCTTCCTTCTATCTGAAAACAGTGGCAGTTTGCACTCTGCAGGTGTTTGGATAAACCTTTAATGTCACCAGGCTTGAAAGAGTCAGCAGGTTTCTTTTGGCCTAAGACAACTCCTTAAGAAAAAGGGTCAGGAAAAGTGAAAAGTAGCATTCCTCGGTATAAATCTGGAATAGTACATGATATCTCTCTCTCTGTCTCTCTCTCTGTCTCTCTTTTTAATAATTATCTCCAAATATCTGATCAGGAAATACTCCTCCTGGAAAAAAAACAGATGTGGAGAGTGTTTGCTATGCTATTGGATTCTCATTGCGGGGTGAAAAAGGATGCAATAGGAATAAGAACATGTCAGGGATTGAATGCAGGAGCTAGGATCTAATGGCAGATCAGATTTTATCTCAATTTAGCTGATAAGCTGAAAATACAAACGAAACTAGAAAGAAAGAATATGGAACTAAACAAGTAAAGAACTAACAGCTTTGTATGTAGAAAGCAGATATTACTCTTGCATTCCTTGCTTCCCTCTGTTGATTGATATATTAGGGTAATTTAGTTTGGTCCTGCCTTTGGGATTTATTTCTAAATGCATGAATATTATATTGCACTGTATCATGTTATCAATGTTCCTGCCTACTGATTCCAGAGTGAAATCCGTTTTAGGCTTGATACACTACATTTCGCCCATTACATCCTCAAGAAAGACAAATGATGGTAGGTCAAGTCTTGATTAACAGGACCGTTAGCAATTAGCTACTTCTTCTGTCCTTCCTTTCTCCAGTATACAGACTGTGTGTGAAGAAGAGAAGGGGATTCATGTAGTTACTAAGAAGATTTTCTTTTAATAAAAAAAGAGAGCAAGAGAAAAGAAAATACTTACAATGAAAACCTTTCTGCACAATTGGCTGCATACCCAATAATACATGTTGTGTTACATACAGTTCCAGTTCAGTGATAACATATTACAGACCTTTGGCTTCTTAACACCAGTATGTATCTTACCAATTTGAAGCTTACTTTACTTAGTAAAAGGAAAGATATAGTTATTAAATGATACTATTCATTTCCTGGTAATCCCTTTCTGTAACCTCTACTTGGTATTTTCTTCATTCATCCTGTTGCCATTTAGAGCTCTCCCTTACATGCGTTAATGGAACCTTGTAAGTTGTATTCATATTTATTTTTCTTCCCTGTTGTAACCAGGACAAATCAAGACTCTCATTCATTCGATCCCTGTTAAACTATAGGCTTCATAATTACAGACATTTCCTTTATTTATGTACAAAGCTTATGGCATGTTTGAAATGTCATACAAACTTTTGACGTATTTATTTTAATTTGATATAGATCTCTGTGTAGAATAACTTTACCACAATAGAAAGAGAGTAATAATAATAGAAGATGCACTCTGTGTTCATATTGTACAATGTAATATGAATCAGTCGGTTATGTTTCTCAGATACAATAGTGATTTTATTATTAGTATAATTCTATAAATTTCTCATATCTTTGAGACTGAAAGTGTATTTCAGAGCATTACTGCAGCATGCCAAATTTCATTTTCCATTAATTATAAATGTCATAACTAATTATAGGTATCAGTTCATTTTATGAGTCTATTGACATTTCAGCCCAGTGGCATTTGTCAAGAGGAAAGTCATTTTTCTCCTGTCAGCTATGCAAGCAATACCTCAAAATCTTATTTTTTTATCTCAATAAAACATTTATTGCAAATTTTAATATTCTGACGGACAAAGGAGATGCTTATGGGATTTCTTTAAGGAAAATTAAGATTTCCTTCCGTCTGTGAAGAAAAATGTCTTTTTACCTTGTTACAACTTAAAAAAAGTAACTAACCCTCTAACTAGCCAACTCTGTACCCCTTTTTATTTAGTTTCACCATAGTGGAAACCTCTACTCACTTGATGCCTTTTGTTACCTTCATATTAGTGAGGAAAAAAACGAGGTGTCTCATGCTTTGACTGACCAAATGCATCCAGTCTTGGGTTGAAAATGAGACCCTTGTTTCTAGTTAGCCTGTAGGCATGATGGAACTGATTGGGCAAGCCCAGGCTATATGAAACAAGAAATTAGGTATGTACAGCATATTTGACAATGCAGGTGTATAATGAACCTTTAGCAAAGTATCAGGAGGATGAACAATGTATTTTTTTGCCAATTGGAGGCCTCCATGTTAGTGTCAGAGGTATCCATTTCTCAGTGACCTTTTTTTTTTTTTTTGTCTTTTAAGGGATTTTTACTGTTTTTATATCAGTTCTAATATTAAGATCTCTGTGGTTGTAAAAACAGTACTAACCTTGCAGGTCCTTATCAAAGCACACGATAGGCACCATGGACTATATGGCAATTTGAATGCAAAAAATATATACATATAAGCATATATATATACACACAAATATATATATATGTAAATAAATATAAAGAATATTTTGTTTTTATAAGAAAAATAAGGCCTCACTTGTCCAGTGCTTCTGAAGAGACTGTTTGAAGAAGGCCTCTAAAGAGTATTGCGTTTTTACAGGTCAGAGATGGTTAGCTGGTGCTGCTGGATGGGACCTCAGAAGTTCAACATGCCTTGAAACAAGGGAAGCATATTTTGACATGACAGGGAAGTCAAAAAATCCACTTCTCTTAGTATAATCAAAAAAGAAAGATGACCTTTTTTGTAGCCTATGTGACAAATTCTGGTGTTAGACTTAGTACTGTCCGCTCTATGCATATGAGTGATTTTCTTTAAATTACTGGATGAACATTTCTTTGCCTACCTAAATAACTTGAAATCTGATGCAGACAGTGATGCAGGCAGTGATTAGCATTTAAAAATGCTAATTTTAATTTGTTAGTGTTTAGATAATGTTAACTTTGGATGTGATACATTGAGCACCCAAATTGTACTAAAGTGATGGATAGGTAGAATGCAACACTTAAATATCCCAGGGACAATTTATTCGTGACATTTTCCATGGTTAGTTTTTTGCAATTCAGGATTTTGTTACATAGGACTAAAGATGATCTTAAAAAGAACTATCCCCGAATGTGAAAGGGAAAGTCACGAGGGAAAGAAGAAAAAAGTTTAAAATGGAAATGGTTAAAACTTCATTTTCCGTAGTGTCAGTACTGCTATAACATAACAAAAATTCATAGGTGACAGTCCAAGAACACCCAGTGGAAGCCCAAGAATTGCAGAGTTTAGTTCCATGGTTTCTCCCTTAGGTGTCTCGGACATTTCTGAACAGATCCCAGTATTTTAGATGGCAAAACATGTATTTTGATACGTAATGTTTCACATAAGGTGAAGGCCTTCTTTATTATGCCTCCTGGTAAAAACCTAGATCCTTACTGTCTTACAACTTAGATTTTTCTGTTTTGTCTGTGTGTTGTAGGATATTCTGCTATTCAATGCTTTTATGGTTCTTGGAGATTTTCCTTTTACATATTAATTTATTTTGATTTATGTTCTGCAGAGAACACAGGAATAAATTTAACGTGTTAGGCTGATGGATGGATATTATGAATGGTTTCAGTGGGCGAAGATAATTTTCTGTTTCTTTAAGGCAGTGTGACCCTGGGATGTATTGGTGCACCAGCATTGGGAAGCACTAGTGATATTCCAGCACCCGCTGTGCCTGTTTACTTGGCATTTTAAGGGGATCATACTTTTGTGCTTAATGCTCAGGACGATTCAGCAGAGAATTTAGAATTTAGTATCTGTAAGTCAACAAGTTGCTGAATTGGAGACATGGTTTGGAATTCAGTTTAGTTACAATGCTCATATTCTGATTTATAGAAATTGCCTTATGGTGATAGTTAAAATGTGGTCCTCAAAACTGCTGAACCAAATAGGCAATACTGGAAAAGTCTCTGTGTTTGGAAGAGATGCGTCCTAATTTTGGGATGCCCAAACAGAATTCAGTTTGCAACAATGAGAACAATGATCAGTTTTAACCCCCGTGCATCAAAAATATGTGGAGCACGGGAAAAACTGTAAAGGAGAGTGACAGGAATGATCAGAGAAAACTCTGGGGAATGAGTGGTTTGATCTTGAATAATCCCAACAAGAGGAGTTTGAGGAGGAAATGATTTTCCCCATCTTTCCAGCAGATTTTAATGCATTTGAAAGTAATTAACAAGTCCCTTGTCCTAACTATTCTGATCAGGACAAGAAGTAATCAATTTAATTTGCATGGCATGGCAGCAGGGGTGGCGTGGCTGATATATACAAGGTGCAAAGTCAAAGTCAAAACAGGCAGGATTTATGACATTTCATTTGCTGCCTGCAAGTGTCACAGAAGCAGAGAAGAAGAAAACAACGCTGTTGGAAGAGCCTGCACTAGAGAATCAACAAGATGTGCAATGTTCACTGAGAGCACTTTCCGGTCACCTTAAGGTGTCTGCCTTACCTAAAACGATCCTTCCCATTGGATTGCAATACCACTATTAATTGTTATTGCTCTTAAATCTCCCCTTTGGGAATGTATGTATGTGTGACGTTAGGAATTAAATTACACCCATGCTGCCTGGGACCTGGTGTATGCATGCATGTATAGTTTACTTTGCCCGGGATCAGGTGTCCAGAAGTAACCGTTTTCACACTGTGTAGCTCTGTAGAGTTGCTACTTGTTCAGTGGAGTTACATTAGAAAAGCCTACACATTTTCAAACTTTAGCAAGCAGTAGGTTTATAAACTTTAGTGACTCATATCCAGGTATACTGCTGTACCAATGAACTCATGGAAGAAATGGCAACTGTCTGTTTTGTCCATCAGACCCACATAATCCCAATCCCTTTTTTTCTGGGAGCAGGAGTTTGCATTTTGAAGGTTTGGATGTTTCAGATGACTCAGGCAACTTTTTCTCTCTTCCATGCTTGCTGTTGGCTACAAGCATCTACAGATCCTTGAGCCAACCAACGTAAGCAAAAACTATGTAATGGGAATTAGATGGAATTGAAGCAAGCTGCAGATGGATATGAGTATGTATGAGAAGAAAAAAAAAATCTTTAGTACTTAATGGGAGGAAAGAAAGTTGCAGTTCGTTAAATGTTCACAAATGTATTTCACTTTTCCCTTCCCTTCAAATCGTCAGCAAAATTCTTCATTGGACAAAGTACTGTTTTAAGTATGGGCAGGATAGGGGAAGAACATAAACATGCTGTGTGTCAGGTCACTCTCTGATTTTATAGAGATGTTTGAAAGTCCTGCAGGAATGGATTTCTCAAGAAGCTTGCATTTAAGTTTAGTTAAAAACATGTATTAGTATTCACTAAATGCATAAGCTCTAGCTTTGCAAAAAGACATCCAATATTTGAAGATATGAGTAGCTCAGTTCAGTTAAGGGTTTTTTTTTTTTTTTTCCCCTCCTGCTCACATTTACTACTTCATTTTCTATTCCCTTTATCTTTCTACCCTTGATTAAGTACTGTGTTGTGGTACTCATGAGAATAATTGGGATGAGCAGAAGCATTGCTAATAGGGAAAAAATGCTGCCTGCAGCAAACACTTTCTCTTATTAGTCAGTGGGCCACCTTATGAGAATGCCATTAGTGCCAATCAGAACTTCACTTTAATGATGTACTGATGTAGTACCTGGTGTGGGTCATCTGTTCCCCCAGCTCCAAAACATCTGCTCGGCGGTGCCAAAGTACCTGTCTGTCTTGTATTTCTATGATGACCATGAGTGAAAGTGTGACTTTTTCACTTCTGCTTTATCTTCACTGGGGAATTCATCTTCATCTGGTCTTCATGTCAGTGGCATGAAACAGGACGGTTCACCGTTCAGAAAAATACTAATATTGATAACTGAACAAAACCATTTGGAGTGATGACATGGTTTAATGCAAATGATTCAGGAAGTTAAGACTTTTATTTATTAATATCAATGAGAAAATGACCAATAACATGCAAAGAATTTGCAAAATGTTTTCTTCAGGACTACCTTAAAATCAGAAGTGGGCCACCATACCATAATATGTCTGTAAAGAAATAAGCAGTAAGAAAGAAGTCGTGGTGTTTTTTTTATTTTTATTTTTTTAAGTGGTTCTGTGTTTTGAGGTTAAAAAAAAGAAAGAAAGAAGAAAAACAACCCTTTTGGGTGTTTCTTTATTTCTTTTTTTTTCCCCTCACTTGATATAAGATTTTTTTTTTCCTCTCCCCTGGTGCTGGTGTGATAGTAAGTCACAGTCAGGCGCTCTGCAGTCACCCAGGCCCACCACGTATCATTCCACCATGATTAAGAAAAGATACAGAGTGATGGTTAAGGGATTGGAGTCTGCGTGAACCACATCGCACTGCTGGCTAAAAGCTCGTCCAATATCATTCTGTTTTATTTAGTTTAAAACAAAACTGAATGTGTTTGGCTGAAAGCTCGTTATAGCAGGGGATGCATTTGAAGCCCATCCATGTGGAGTTAATTTAAAAATATGCCAAAGACGAATCAGCTCTGCCACTGATGAGCAGTAACAATCTTATTTTTTTTAATTGTGTGTAGCATTAATATTTACATTTCTATGCCTTTCCATTATAGAGTAAATTCATAATATAGAACTCTGATACTAAAATTGAAAGTAATTATGTTCAAATATTAGTACACCATTTGTCTCCTCAGAGTCCAAGTTAAAATGTCTGTTCCTTGTTGTGCTTTTAAATGATTTTTTGATTACCTTATTTTCTTAATACTAACAGTCCATCAATTGTGTTTAAAATCATTCTTTTGGGAAATGTCTCAATCAGGATATTCAGTCTTTCTGCAAACCCAGGACATTTCACCAGAAATTTGTCTTCTAGCCACTTGGTGGCAGTAGGATTCTTTGCAACATCAAATGCTGATATAAAATGGGTCTGTGCTTCCCAGAATAGATGGATGCTTGATATCTCACACAGAAGATAGGCCTTTTGATTAAAATATAAATTATGTTTTCCTTATTTTGTACAAATAAGTACGTAGTAATGTTTTAGGAGCATTTAGTGGAAACGTACCACACTAGAGCATAGAAAAATGTATTGCGACTTGGAGAGAAAAGCAAACAAAATTAAATCAGGATTTCTCAGCAGTGGATGCCTATGACAAGGAAGGCTCTTCTAGCTGTTATCAGTGATGATACCGCTGTTGTAGCCAGGGAGCAGAAAACGTGTGATGTTATGAAATGGGCAGTATGTTGTCCTCAGGACTGGAAGTGACTGAGATCCCTCAGCGGTAAAGCAACCTGGCAGGTAAATTACCATTACAAGTCAAATCACATGTTAAAGCTCCATAGAAGCAGACATCACATTTTGTAGTGTAAGTGAGACCTAAAAGCAGTGAGCAACCAGTAGCCCTTACAGTGCAGGGAAATGCTCTCGGGGGCTGGGACCAGCAGGCCAGTTCAGAACATTGTGACGCTGACTCTGTAAGCAGCAGGAGGGAGGCTAAGGAACTTGCTGCTTTTTAAACACTGAGCATAGTGCATCAAGCAGAGGCAGTAGCTGCAGCGATTCAGTGCTGTTACAAGATGAGCTCCAAAGAAGCATGAGGACTAAATGAAGATAAGACAGAATCTACTCTTCTGTTTCTATTCTTTTTTGTTTTGTTTTGCTTTTAAGACCCACTTAAAAAATAGGAAAATGTACTTATTGTCATGTTGATTTAAACTTCAGAATTATTTATCCAACCTGTTTTAAAGAATGTTATCTTGGGAACATTCTCATTAAAATCTGGCACTGAAGTCTGTACTAGTGAAGGGCAGTGTACAAGTTTTGCAAGTGGGTTTGCCATGCTTTCGAACTTCTTGTTGCTCAGTAGCAATAAAAGTAGCTTCACAAAATAACTGACTTGTGAAGTAAAGAATGTTGTAATCCTGGCCCCATATCTGTCAAAGACTGCCTCATGCACTCTTAAATCTCCATCAGTTGTTCGATATGGTTGTTGTGTCAATGGAGCACAGC
>NW_010577476.1:444482-479448 GCF_000705375.1 Tinamus guttatus | reverse complement strand
TTCCTGGTCACTGACCTGTAAATGGCCTCTAGTCAATGGTGCTGGTACACAGAATTAGGTATTGGTGATGACAAGTGCTACTGGGATAGATGAGCTGGTGTGTTGTATGTCAGCTTAAATGTCTTGAAAGGGCTGGTCTCTGTTCCTAGGTAATTTTCAATAATCACACTTTTATAATAATATAATCATAGTGTTTATATCTAGTCTTCAATGCAGTATATCTTTAGCTCCATAATTTGTTTGTAGTTTCTCCATCGTTTTAGAGTCCTAATTCATCTGAGTGAAGAGGTTTTGGGATATAGTGTTAGTTAGAGAAGAAAAACCTCTCCTTTTGCTTGTTAACAGCAGGCAGCGTGTGTTTAGGCCAGAACATGCTGCTTGTTCTCGGAGCCATGCGGAAGGACAGAGGGGCTTAGGTGCTATTATGTCAGCCTTCGGCAATTCAGAGAAATCCATCTCTCTGTGTTTTTATTCAGTTCATTTGCATGGAAGTTTGCTCAATTAAAGATAGGATAAAAACAAAGAGCAGCCTGATATGACTTAATGAGTCTGGAGCAAAAACCAGAGTCTCTGTGTTCTGGTGCTAACTGTGCAGCCATCTCATTCCCTGGACTAATTCTGGAGTAATTCTGAAAACAAGAAGATGTTAAGTTGGTCTGTATTAATTAGTATATGCCAAGCAATTACAAAATACTGTTTCACTGGATAGCAAACAGATGTAATTTAATGAGCACTGGAAATGAAACCTGATTTCAGGTGGATTTATGTTTTGGGGCTGACATGGCAGATAGTATCAGAGAGGGTTTGACTGACACTTTTCCTGAAAGTGAGATAAAAAGGATCTGTTGTTGAATTAAGAATGGCCTATTTTTACCTGTCTTTGTAAGGCATGAGTTTGCTCAGAGCACGTACACTGTTGGAATCATGCTATTTTGCTCAAAAATCTGTTTCACTCAGCTTCTCACCTATAACCAATACCTGTCCATCTAGTTCAGGTAAAGAGAGTCATAATTTGTTAAAACAAAAAAAGAAAGTACACAGACATTGTGGTGATGTGGAATTAGTTCTTTAGAAAAATAAGAAAATAACTTATTTGTAAAGACAAATGTGTAAATATAAATTTCACAGCTGGTAATCGCAGTAGTGAACGTTGACTTTTTTATACTTGGGCTTTATCAAAGAAAATTGGCTTTGTTGTTCCAATAAACAATAATCCAATTTAAATTGTACGTGTATATCTATATATACATATAGATATACACATGTATATAGATATACACATACAATTAAGACTGCAGAAGGCTGCTTTTATGTTTCTTCAGATTTCGCTCAGGACATGCAGTAGGATCTAGTCTTTATTTAGGTTGTATTGCATGATTCTAAAATTTCTTTTTCTCTATACTTTTTATTTTGTCCAAACAGCAACTATAAATGATGTTTAAAAGCAAAAAGACATGTTTAAAAAAAAAAAAAAAGTATTGACCAAGAAAGTGCATGTTGAGCTATTTTGTATTTGGAATGAGGTCGTCTTATCTTTATATGAGGCTTTATTGGAACCTGTTGACTAAAATGAGCTTTAAATCAGGACCACAGTTGAGGCACCATAGCAAATCAAGCGTACAAGTGATTTATAGCAGTATTGCCAGCACTAATGTTCTCAGAACGATGGTACAAGTACTTCCTCATTCTAATAAATATTTTAAAATAATAGCAATCTGCTGCTCCTAAGGCAATAAATATTTACTGTGAAGTACATAGATTTATTCTGTAAGGTCCTGACTATATCGATGTCGAAGACTTGTCTCATTTAAAAATCCAAGGTTTTCATAGCATAAATTCAAGAATCAATTTTATATGCTGTTGTATGCTTGACTCTCTTGTCTCGGTAAGTGTTCTCCAAATGATTTGATAGTGGTGACTCTACTGAAGTGGTTAATTCACATTAGGACATATAACGCAGTGAAATTTCAAGTGCTGAGCATTTCTGGAGTTTTGAGGTGTTGCCCATTTAGAGGGGAGCAACGTTATGGTACCGAATTGATGAAGGCTGCTGTCCTTATAAAAACAAAATGGAAGCTTGTGTTTCACTAGTTTTGGAAAAAATAAAATAAAATGAATATTATAAAGTGAGCTGCCCTATGATAAATAAATTGTTGCTTCATTTTGGACTTAGACTTTTGGCCAAGAGGCAGTCTTATTTTAGGCCTCTTAACAGTATTGCTCTGCGCACACAGCCGTTAACAAATAATGAGAGCATTGATTCACTGAAAGGGAAAAAACTGGAGCGCATTAGACTATTAAATTAAAAATTTATTCCAATTAGTACTAGGGGAACTGCTTTCTACCCTGCTGAATTAGGCACTTGGGAATTAATAGCAAGTTAAAAATCATTATAATGACAGTCCTTTCTGGACTGCAGCTTTGAGGAAGTTTCTGACAGTGTCACTGTGACCTCAGAGGGTTTCAGCTGCTTTGTGCTGAGGACACATAAATGTGGATTGGTGTAAAAGGGCTTGGGAATATCTCCTAGTGAAGCGAGGTCTTCCCTAAATATCTCAGGTCTGACACCAAACTTGCCAGGTTAGTGTAATAAGCTATCCATTCCCATTTGATCAAACAATAGATGTGATATGTGCTCAAGAGGAAGAATTCTCTGGTTTGATGCGTGGTATTTAATGGCAATCCAGAGAGCCCTTTGCAAGGCTTTTGCCTATTGAATGAGGGTATATTTTCATTCGTTGTCTGCTTAAGGATAAAAAAAAAAAACCCCAAAACCAAAAAACTATTTCTTTGTCCTTTTTTTCTTATCCGTGTATTATTCCCTTTAAGCTTATGGGAAGAATGGGATAGTCATGTTTTCCCTTCATTTTGTTATCTTGGGGTCTAAAAATTTGTTAGAAGAAAATGCATATATACATTCTGAAAGAAATATTTATTTTAAGAATCAAAGTTCTCTAAAAGTAAAGATGGGTAGTAGCAAAACATGTAAAAATGTGTATGCATTGCAGATGGCCAATGAGGGATTGTTGTTCCTTAGTGTGGATGAGATTTAGATTCATAGAATCATAGAATCATAGAATGCTTAGGGTTGGAAGGGACCTCTAGAGATCATCTAGTCCAACCCCCCTGCACACGCAGGGTCACCTAGAGCACGTGGCACAGGACTGCATCCAAGCGGGTTTGAAAGATCTCCAGAGAAGGAGACTCCACAACCTCTCTGGGCAGCCTGTTCCAGTGCTCTGTCACCCTCACCGTTAAGAAATTTTTCCTTAAGTTCCTACGGAATTTTTGATGTTTCAGTTTCCGGCCATTTCCTCTAGTCCTATCAGTGGCCACCACTGAAAAGAGACCATCCCCGTCCTCTGCACTCCCTCCCTTGAGGTATTTATATACACTGATTAGATCCCCTCTCAGCCTTCTCTTCTCCAGGCTGAACAGGCCCAGCTCCCTCAGCCTCTCCTCATAGGGCAGATGTTCCAGGCCCCTGATCATCCTTGTAGCCCTGCGCTGGACTCTCCTGGGTAGAATTACTGCATCATGTTTTGTACTGCTGACGCTGATGTTAGCTGAGGCTTGTCGAAGCAGGATGCCTTGCTTTTGGGGGTCCTACTTCACTGCCTTTTCAACTATTCTAATGAAAAGTAATCCATCTTCTGTACCAGTAATTGCCATTACTTTAAAAAAAAAATGAAGAAACTAGGAAACATATTTGGTAGAGAAAACTGACATTTGAGCAAAAGCCTTTCTCAAAGAATGATTTAAAACCCTGTTTACCAGAGCAGCTGTAGGCCAGAGTTACCATGGAAACGGCAAGAATTCAAATAATATTAGCAATAGCATATCTATTATGATATTGCATTAACGATGCTCTACTAAAGGGTCAGTTGTGGTTTCATTTGCAGGGCTCAGTTTTGAGTGATTTATCACCAATATTGTGGACTACAAATTAGAATTAGAAATAGAAGTTTCAACCTTGGATGGCCTTATAATAATATCAGGAGGGAAAAAGTATTAAATTTTTCTGTTATTATACAAAAGAATTGATTTAAAAACATACAGCTATGACAGTTTTGACATTCTTGAATGCAACAAGTTCCTTGTGTTTTTCTTAAAAATAAAATAACACTGTCAGTGCAGGCTGTAAAATAGGTTATCCTCCAGTTAGGGGGTTTTCTTCCAGATCCAGAAGGGCTGACTGCAGTAGTGCAGGTGATGCATCTAAAGCAGAAACATTTGGAGAGAAATAGGTGCAAGAATAATTGATTCATTCTTGAACTTTGTATCATATACATACCTTCTCTGCACTGCTTAGAGACATGCTAAACAACGTTAGTTCTGTTGTTTTGGCGAGAAGAGCCCTAAATTCCTTGTCAATATAAATTCTGTGTTAAATAGATATGGCCAGTTCTGGACGGGGGCAGAGGTAGTATTGGTCTTGTGTTTTGCTGTGGCTGTCGTGCCTTTATTTTATTATTTATGTATTAATTGAATCTTTAAAGGGATTGCTGTGTTTTGCCCTTAGGAGTGATAATGCATTATCAAGATGATAAATGATGAGATTCTTCTAGTCTCTACCTGAGAGCGAATGCATCCTTTTCGGCAGGCAGTTCCTCACTAGTTATGTTTTTTTTTTTTTTTTTTCCCCTGGGTGTTTACTAAAAGTCAAGGTGAAATCCAAAATTGATTTTAGTTTTGTTTTTAAAAAAAATAAAAATGACCTTTTAAATGCCGATTGAACTTGGGTCCCAGACTGGCTGCTGTCAGGACAGAGTCAGGAGGGCCTAGTGACTGCTTTCAAGTTTAGCCATAAGTGGTGTGTTTGATGTGAGAGTTGGGTAAAACTCCACCTAACTGATCCGTCCACAGAATAGTCTGTTGCACTCATACCCTTAATGTACATACCCATAAGCTTCACAGTCTAAATTTCGTTCTGTATAAATGCAGGCTAGTGATTCCCAAGAAGCTTTTTCTGTTGGGCGGCAAAATCTGGCACATGAGAGGTAGAAAAGTTTCCCAAAGCTATAGGAGGATAATGACTGTACTAGAGGGCTGGCACAATGCTTTGCATATTATAAAAGCTGTAAAAACATGAACTAATCCACAAAGCAAATTATGTGTTGCAGATGTATCTGTCTGCTGGGAGGAAAGCATATGCGTGGATGGGTGAGGAGAAAAATCTGGCAAAGGCAGTTTTGTTTGGTCATTTTAAGCTTTACTGATAGGGATTTCTTTGACTTTTCCTACTTCTTTAGCAGAAGAGATTTTCTTAGGATTTTGTTAGGAAAATTACAGGTTGAGGTTTGAAAAATGTATGCACCTTTTTCTTTTTGAACACACAGAAAATCCAGTTGTCATGGTTTTATTATAACCAAGATGAATCTGAGCACTCTATAATTATTTGAAAAATTGGCAAACAGTACCTTTTCTTCTCTTTCTTCTTTTATCGACAGGCTCACATCTCCAGGTTCCTGCTAAAAGAAGCATTTTATGTGTGGTTTTTACTTTGGTAGTGTACTGCATGATAGTTAGTTCACCCTGAAGTGATTGCTGTCTTCATCTGCTTTGTCAAGTCCTCATTTTTATCTAGGGCTTCACTTGAACCTGGATCATTTTGCAGACCGTAATAGAAACATGGTGCTGTATATCAAAATATTTGCTGCAGTGGTTTTTTGCCTGCAAACTTTGGAAGTTAGGTGCCATTTCTCTCTGCAGCCTGATGGTGATTGGCAGTGTTGCATAGAGTAGGTGGCCTGACAGGAGTGCTGTCAGATGGTGTTGCTGCTGGAGCTGGGGGGCTGCGCTGCGTTACGGTTCTGTGGTTTCGGTGAGCCGACCACGTTGTGGCAGGACGAACCCCATCTGGGCGAGTGCAAAGGAAGACGTGTTAGGAGAGTCCATTAGTTACGAGCACTCAGGCAAAAGACGCATCATGGCAGACATTGATTTAATGCACAGAGAGGATGGTAAGGGCAGCGGTAAGAACAGGATGGCAAATCATGTGCTGCCCTCACACAGCCAGAAGCATGTATGGAAAAAAAATATTTTGAAGACTATTATGATGGATCTGAGATATGTAGTTAGACAGTTCCCTCCATTGCTAGTTTTCTCTGCCTTTTTTTCTTAAGAGCATATTAATTTATAATAGAAATGGATTTCCACATTAGCTACAGAAAATGTTCTTACGAAATGTTACAAGATTTTTTTTTCCTTTCTAAAGCGTATTCAAATAGGGAGTAATATGATTATTAGGAGGTGCTATTTGGAATAAAAATAAAAAGGCTTTCAAGCTGCTCTTGGTTATGAAAGGCATCCAAAAGCTTTATATTTGATAAAGCTATTTTTCAAATGTTGGCAGGAATTCTGTATTTTTAAAGATTTTTTTTCTGTTTGCTTGGCCTCATGTATTCCCCCTGCCTTCCCCCTTTGAAGTATGTGGGAGAGTGCAGAAGGGGAAATACTTCATTAGGTCCATGAATTATTCAGATACAGTTCTAAGTTAACATTACTTTAAATAGCTCAAGGTTTTTCCTCTTCCTTGAGCATGTCTGAGATTTTTCTTTCTTATACTGGTTGTATGCAATGTTCCTTTGCTGAGTACAATTTTACTATCTCTTGGCAATCTCTTTAAATGCTTTCTGACTTGAAATAAGTATTTAATTCTGGTCTTTTTGGCATCGGATATATAATAAACCTGGTAGATACAGGTGAATTGTCATACGTATGGTTTTGTAAATAATCAAATTATTATTTCTTGATCATATTATCTTTCTGCTCTTGCAAAGCCTTGGTCTCAAATAGCCCCTCATGTTCTCACAGTGTGTCTGTGTGTAGGAAATCTCTAATATTAATTACTAACATGGTAAATACTATTTTCCGTTGAAGGTGCATGGAAATGGATTTACTTGGTCTTGGAACTGTGCCTGAATTTGAGGTTTGCTTTGGTTTTGCTGTTTTAAAACATGCTTCAGGCCTACATGGTTTTGGTAACTCTTGTTCTAACTTGAACTGGGTGCTTCTTTAAGCAGGTGGAAAAGCAAGGATTTAGGGAGGATGTTTTAAATATTATTAATTCAGATGACAAGTAAGCAACTTGTGCATTGACATACACACATAGTTGAAACAGCTTCTGAGAATTGCTCTGGTACATAGTTTGTGTAAAGGCTGCACCGGAACACTATATTAATCCAAGAATATTGTGGGACTTTAATATATTCAATAACAACTTCTATATCACGAGTTCCTTCCACAACAGCAAACCAAATGAACTACTCCGTCATGCACATGCCAGTCACCGCCTTAAAAGCTCAGTGAAATCCATGGGACTCAGCTTAGTCTGACTGGGCCTAGATCTTCTTAACTAGGAAATACAACCTAAGAACAGTTTTAATTTAGAAAGAAGAGATGCAGAGATCTGCATGGATATGCTTTGATAAAAGGCTAAAATAGTGCATGGACAGGGACCTACTAGCTATGCCAGTGGTGCATGTGAGTCTGGATAGTCAGTTTATTCAATGTTGCTGAAGGTGGTTTCCTTCCCACCTCCTTTCCTTTCCTCCCTCTAGCTCCCTTTGTTATAATGGCTCAAAGGAACCCTCCTGCATAGCATATGAACTCTCAATCCCTTTACCAAGTAGTAAAGTATTCCATTATTTTTAGTCCTGTTTCAGCTCACAGTTCAAGCCTTTTGAGAAAGACTTTGAAAAACGGCATAAATAACAACAACTTTAAGAGCAAATGTAACAAGTGACCAATGGAAGAGGTCCTAAATCTATTCTTAGGTTTAACGAAACAACAAAAAAGCAAGTTCTTAATTTATGAAGCTTCTTTTACCATGGCAGGCTTTTTTTGGTTGATAGCCCAAGTAACTGATTTAAACATATAAATAAACAGTAAAATTGCTGCATATGGAATTATGTGTACTCATTTCAAAATGCACTATCTGATACTCAAAATCTGTCAATAAAACATAAATGTTAATATACAAATACACTAAAGCACATAATTGCATTTAAGAATGCAATTCAAAGTGAAAATGGACCTACTGAAATCCTATTTAACTGCTCGATGTATAAACAAGGCATGATGAGCCTGCACAGCACTGAACTTTGGCAAATAGTACTCAAAACCAAGAGGAACATATGGTTGCAAGAGACAAATTTGCACATTTCAAACATTCAGCAATAAATGGAACCAATTAAACGAATCATTTCTTGAATTTGCTTTTCACACATTTCTATTGCAGAATTATAGTTCCCACAGCACTGAAATGATATAGTACTAGCAAGGTCCTAAAGACAGCATGCACAGGTTCTCTGTCATTACCAGTATCTTTGGAGAGTTTTATACATTATTTGGCAATTTTATTCTAATTAACATGTGATCCCAAGTCAACCTGGTATTGAATTGCTTCTGTTTCTTTTCATTTTCTATTCTGCTATCAAGAGGGAAATTTAGCTCTAACAAACTTTTGCTTTTCTAAACAACGGCAGGCAGACTTTTTTCTGACCACCACTTTTCTGTATCCACAGCAAGTTTCTCTGGCCTCACATCCCTCAGTGTTTTTCAGTGTTCTTCTACACAAATGACACCAACTTCAATTTCCTTTCAGTGATACCGAACAAAAATTATGATTATTGCTTGGGGACTGTTCAGGACTTTTGAAGTCTTGAGGTCTAGTAAGCAATTTAAACTTGCAGGCTATGATGCCTTCTTTCTGCTCTTCCTCCCTAACTGATAAGGTTGCCAACAGAGGCTGCAAGGCAGCGTTTTGTAGGACATGATTCTGTAGTTTTGAATTTATTCTCTGTTTTGCCCCACTCCTCCTGTATGATCTTAGCGTAAGTCTCTTCAGCTTTCTCTTAGTTCATTTGTTAAAATAGCAATAAGGGAGAAAGTATCAGGATCAATGGTTTTGATTACAGGTACTTGAGGACCATAATAAAAGCACTGTGCAAGCACCCTGAATAGCACTTCTTTATATATATATATGATGTCACAGCAGCTGCAAGCCCAAACCAGTGCTGCAGGGATGACTGTCCTGAGTGGTGCTTTGTAGCAACTGCTCAGGCAGTGTTGATTTGCAGTTCGAGATGCTGCCAGACATCAAAGACCGAGACACTGTGGTATAACAAATGTTCAGATGAATGGAAAATGAGAAACACAGTTGTGCTAATTTTGCTGTCACTATGAATACAAAGAGGTGGTAGAAGTCAACTGGGAATCAAAGACTCCAAAAGGAGGAAAAACTTCTTAAAGCTCCTAAGAAGCTATTACAAAGCCAATAAAGAAGCTTTTGCTACAGAGCTGCTGCCTTCACAGAACGGTTTAGCTCCTGGAACAAATAAAAGGTGTGTTGCCACAAATAGATAGTGAGCATTCCCTTGGAACCTTGGTGGAAGTGCTCAGTTCTCATTCTTTCTATGACAGAGCCTTCAAACTATTCATTTTGAGCACACACATTCTCTTTCTCTCTTTCATTTTATTGTATTATTTTTTTCAAAGGATGTAGTAGCAATGCCGAGGAGGAGAGCAGGGAAAGGGCCGGGAAATATTAAACTTAAAAAGAAATTAATATTGCAACTAATTGTAGCATGATGGGGAAAAGAAAAAAGGCAGTCCTTGGAAAGGACACAGCAAGGCAGGGCATGGAGATGCATTCACAGCCGCATTGCTCACCGGCGCCATTAGGCAAGTCGTTTAATGGGTCTTTTATCATCGCCTCTGGAGAAATACGTTACAGGTAGCCCCAGGAAGCAGCTTGTGTTTCTCTGTTTGGGTCTGTTTTTAGATCTCTTTCTGAGCTTGTATCTGTTCCACATCCCTGGGATGACTTCTTGCAAACAAACGCTTCTTGGAGAGCAAGGAAGCAGCTGAATTAATGTAATTGACACCTCTATAAATAGAGGCGCCGTCCGTGTCAAGTGCTCACTCTGCAATTCCTTCCTCGGCTCATTGTCCAAAATTGGCTGCTGTGGGTCCAGGAATGGGCAATAATGAATACGTGAGTGCTGCTGCTACAGGTGGAGGTAGGCATGACGCTCTGCTACCAGCAATTTCCTTCTGTTTCTTCTTAGGCTCTCTCTCCTCTTCTCTCTTCTATCTCAGCCAGTGGTCCCTGCAAGGAGTTCTCTTCCCTCTTACTTGTTCATTGAGTCAGTCTGACACCGGCTGTCTAAGTGGGGCTTCAGTTGTTTTGCCTTCTGAGAAGCTAGTTCTATAGAGGAAAGCTTAGTGCAAAAGTTACTCTTTCACTCTCTTTGGAATACAGTTGCCACATCCCTTTTTACTTTTCAAAGGACGTATTGTACAAACCCCACTTACCTGAACTTAGAAAATATAACGAATAATAAAAAGGGAATGGAGAACTAGGTAACTACGTCTTTTATTTCAGGCTTTCTACTCTGACAGTGTAATGAGCCTTTATATTCACCTTAATAATTCATTAATTGATTCTTTTTTCCTGAATTTGTTCTCTCTCCTAAATTTGTGTTTCTTTGCGCCCATGTCCTGGAACAGGAATTCTGTCTTCAGAGAGTATTAGTAAAGGCATATAGTGCTTAGAAAGAACAGTTTTAGTGGAAATCAAGTACTGATAATTGTGTTCTAATAAAGTAACTGCTTTATGCATCATAAAAAGCTAGGATTAAACTTACAAATAGATAAATAATCATTGAAGTTGAATAGTATAAGAATGAAATTATAAGGACAGCATTATTTCTAATTGTGTTTTGCAGATAAGTATTCAAGCTTCTTTGAATACCAGAATAGTGACAGATATGTTTCTACTTGGACAGTTCATAAATTTTACCACTGGCCTAAAGTTGATTAAAAAAAAATCAGTCTAAATGTCAACTTTTCTGTTTTTTTAATGTCAGGATGTCTTGAATAACTTGGGTTCCTGTGAGCTGGATGAAGATGACCTAATGCTTGACTTAGAATTCCTAGAGGAACAACATCACCGTTATTCTGGTAAGTCAGACAAATGCTGGATATCTTCAGCTAGGCATTATATTTTTAGAAATATGAAGAAATGTGTTCAGTGCAATTACTGGGAAACAGCAAAGTTCTTTTATGAAGGGAAGAGCGCTGTGCATTTTGTAGCCTGATAGTTTTAAATGCCTTTGACATTTGACCAAGAGCTGCTCTCGGGCACTGCATTTGCTGATCGCTTGCTTACTGCTGTTTGAGATGCTGCCTTTGCTGAGGATTTGGCCTCTTCTTGTGGATCGCTTCATATGGTCCGTTATCAAATGGAAGTGGTTTTTTAGATGTGGAAGATGCCCAATTGTGCAACCCCAAGAACAGACCCATTTGATTATCTAGATACTTAAAATGACTGCCGCCGCCTGGGTAGTTGCCAACAAGACTCTTGCTGATAGATTTATGATCCTGATCTGTGTGTGCAAGAGTAGTATGCTTCAAATAAAATGTTTTACTTGAGACTTGAGTAAAACCTGGTCCTTTCTTTCATGGTTGGTTAAATCAGTGTTACACTTTGAATTACCTAGAATTTTATTCATTAATAACAATAACCAAAGTTGACTCAAGGTGCATTCAGAACAATTTTACAATAAATAAGGTCTTGATATGAAGCGTCATAAGGAACATGTGGTGTCACTTGCAACAGGGAATTTTGTGTTCCTCTTCCTGGGACATGGAATGATAGAGTCCACAGAGTCCTACTAATTCAAGAGGGTTCGGAGAGATTTAATATCGTTGTGGAAATAATCAGAAGGAAAGGAAAATTGGTGAGCATTTTGGATTTGATCACAGATAGAACAAAAATAGTGATTTACTTTTAATTGGCAGAAGGTATAGTGCCCCATAGAAATGCAAGGCTGTAGCAGCAAGTGACCACAGCTTTGCAAGTTACTGAAAGCTACATGGTAGAGGATGAATCAAATTAACTACCCAGAAAAGTGCCCTTTCAAACTGGTGCTGAAATGGTACTTATTGTTTACAGAAAAAACAATTCATGAGTGTAGAAAAAATGGGTCAAAAAACTCCAGAAAGAGCCTTACTTTTTATGAAATATCATAATTTTAGACTTATTCATTCCCCAGATGTTTTGGAAATGAATTCATTGGCAGAACTGTTTTCCATAAATAAACTTCCCTACCATTCTGTACTTTGCCCCACCTGTGTTTTCTACTTTTCTGTTTATAACGTGTTGAGTTAACAGGGATAGAAAAATTGTGTCCCACATTTTCTTATAAAGGTTTGATAGTGGCTTCTGGATAAGGTAAGATCCTAACACCTAAATGACACATCCCTTAGCGAAAAAAAATTAGGATGGGGTGTGATATGGTACATAATCATTCTACTTTTAGCCTATTATCCAGAGTAGATGAGGGGCTTTTAAAACAGGATTGTCTGCACTGCAGTTGGAAGAATGATGACCATTTGTATTTTGAGAGCTAATGTAAAGACCTCCCACTGGAGTCTATGCATTATTTTTAAACACAAAGTTGTTCCTTTTATTAATATATCGCTCTGTCATTTGTTTGTGTGTGTTATTCATGGTTGCTTCTAGCTGCAGAAAATGCAGAATTCGTGGGATTTGTCATTGTCTTTGTTAGAATAAACAGTTGAAAGGACAGATTCAGAGTATAAGTTGACAGCATCTCATTGCTTTAAGCTGATGTCTTTGTTTATACTGTCTTAGGAGCCGGTACAAAATGGTTAGACTTGGTTGCTTAAAAGTTGTCATCTTAATCCTTTTTTAGATATAGAAATAAAAGGATTGATTTATAGAGATTTGTGGCTCTTGGAGTATGTAAGACCTTAAAATACATTAATGTTGTTGAAGTAAAATTTTATTTAAAAATTTCAAATCTATTCATTTTATGTTTTGATTTTTGGGGCTTATTCTCTCTGTCCACCCCCTCCCGCCCACACCAGCACAGAAAGGCCACTTCATTTGTATTTAATTAGCATTCTTCTGACCTACTGCAGTTTGAAAACAGAATTAAATATTATTTATGCAGTTTTTTTATAGGCAGCTGAATACAGGAGTGATCAAGTGCTTACAATGCAGATATGCAGCTAGTTTAATACAGAGCTTTAAAGTTTTATCAGCCCATCAGATGGAAGGGATCGTATTTCTGGGTGTGCACCTATCAGCTCTTGCAGATAATTGGGACACAGAATACTTAAAAAAGGTCTTTAATCTTGCCTTTTTCATAAACAGGAAGATGATAGATATCACCCTGAAGATCAACCAGTGCTGTTTTGCCAGAATTTGTTTTTGTAATGGAGGTTATATAAAACAAGGAATTATTTTAATTTTAGTATGTGACCTGCCTGAATATAAAGTTACATGAAGTAATTTGCTAGCTGTTGACTTAAAATTTAGAATTAAAATGGGTTTACAAGGAAAGCAGGACTAATATCACACCTTAGACTTGAGTAGCGATGCCTGCTCCGTCGTGGGGAGGCTGAATGCTTGTCAAGCGTAGTGCCACAACTAGTAAGTGCAGTGGAGGGACTGGTTAATGCTAAGTTAAGTAAGTGCAGTGGAGGGACTGGTTAATGCTGCTTAAGCAGCTCCACATTTTAAGAAACTTCATCAGCTAAGGAATAAACACTTACATAGTTTGGAAGTGTTTATTAGTAAAAACACAAAGCTACAGAGGAGAAAAAGGGGCAAAGATCTCTTGGAGCTTGTGTGGTTGCAATATATATTTTTTATTATCCGAACCAATTTTCCCTTGTGACCTTGTTGCATCCTTTTGACCTTTCACATGGTGCTTGTTGCCTTCCAGCAGCGTCCCTGTGAAATGAGGTTCCTGCAAAAAGGCACTATGAAGCAGGATGAATACTAGAAATAAAAGCATATTCCTAACTTTTTTCTCTTCTTTCTTTGACAAACTGTGGGAAGAGAATATTCTGAATTGAGGGAGAGCTTATGCTGGTACAGTACAGTATCAATACAGTATTGGTGCTTCCACTGCAGATCTTTGATACCAGCAAGAAAATAGAAAGAAAAAATCAATTTATCAGTTATTAATCAGTTTGATTTGCTTGGAATTTTATGTACTGTTCTTAAGCTGGAATATTTAAAACTAGTTGTAATATGACAAACATGATGAGCCTTGAGGGTATCTTTTTATTACTCTAAGTAAATTAGTCTTCTAAAATATGATACAGGGTGGATTTCCTGTTGTAAAATAATGAAGTTAGTGGTTGGTAGAGTGGAATACCATTGACTGTTTATAGAAAGTGACAGCATTAATTTAGCCATATTCACTTTCATTTTTCCCAGTGAAACATATCTTACTTGATTCCAGGTATTGATTGCTCAAATGTAATGAAGACCTTTATCTTGAGTGATGTAAGCGGTGGAGAAATTATTAAAGCAGTACGTGTTAATATGGGTGATTTATTTGCTTAAATTATACCCAACCCATTGAAAAAGACAATATTTATATTCATCTGTTTAGCTTTGTTTAGCTATGAATACAACAAATCTTTTCTAAGCTCATAAAGCCGTAGATATCCAAAGTATTTTGTAATTTCTTAACTATTTGCTCTCAGTGTCATAAAACTACTACCACTCACCCTGTTTTGATGAAGATGGATGCGTGTGTGCTGAGGGTTTGTACCAAGTGGTGCAGCTGGAATAAGTAGGAATGTTTACCGTTTGCAGTATTAAGCACATCCTGCAGCAGACTGTCCTGCATCTCTCATAGTATGGCTTGAATGCCTGCTGCATAGGTTTGAATAATGTAGTCTGCTCTAATTTTTAGAAGAGATTTGTCTTTAGCCTTTGCAGATTGAGTATTGTCTCATCTGTAGAGCAATGATCCAACGAACACATAAAACATAGTTACTTCATTGTGTATTTCAGAAATGAAATTGTCTCAGTTGCTGGAAAACAGATGAATTAGAATTGAAATATGAAAATGTACTCTTTCAGTCTAAATATTTTTCAACTCTCAAAAAATAGAATTTCAGATGTAGGACACATTTTAGACTCCCATTCAAACCTGACTTAATCCTATTTCTGTGTTAGAGGTTTTCTAAGTGCATGTTTAATTTTATGTATGTGCAATACATGCTTTGTTATTCACCTGAGTAAATGTCTTCCAGTCTCCAGGTTTACAGATGTAAAGGAACTGACTTGACAAACTGAATTTTGAAATGGTGGAAATTGATATTTCGTGCCCTATAGTGTTTTCTTTCTAAGTGGATATTCAGAAAGAAGACCATGATCTTTGCATAGTTTTCTGTTAATGTAACTGAAACGAATAACTCTCCGAAGCTCTAGTATACTAACATCACTGTTGTAGCACTCCTACTCTTTAGCTATTAAAAAAAATGAAAATGATGAGCAGGGAAAGTAAAATCTCAAGGAGAGATGAGAAGCCACGGGGTATCCTTCTGTGATATGTTCCTACTTTATTTTTTTTTATTTTTATTTTTTTTAACTAAGGAGTAGTTGCGAGATTAGCAGATAATTGAATGAGTTTTGCAACTGTCCTAGTGACAGGTAGAAGTAGAGTTCTGGGTTTTGATATGGCTGCACAGCTTAATTATACTTATTTTTAAATGCCAAATTGCTATCACCATTCCAAACTCCCCTTTTTGCAATCAAATGGTGTTAGGAAGCAGCAGCCTCACCAGCACAAGTGCAGGGCTCTGCTTGTTTCTTGGGGAAGGAAAGTCAGAGACTGGATGAATAAGCAGTGTGAAAGTTGTACTTGTGCAGAAGCATGTAGAAAGTGGCACTTCCATTTTCAGAAGGATTTGCCATTAAAGTTTAACAGCCAGCTAACATTGGGATGGAACGTAATATCTAGAGTTATTCTAATCTTTAGAGACCACTTGATTATATTTTGTGCCTATTCATATCTCATTCCAGGAAGTGATCTAGACACTGCAACTGCTGATGTATTTGCTGCTGTTACTGTTGCTCTTACCTTTGTCTTTACTTCTCTGGAAAAAAAAAAGTCAACCCCAGATTTATCAGAGGAAGAAAAAAAGTTCTGCAGTAGCCTATCAAACTCATCAGCTGGAGTTTGAACTTAAGGACTTTTTAAACCTTTCCAAAGGTGTACCTACCACACATCATTACTGAAAGATAGAATCAGATCTTTTGTAGTGTTTGAAAATATTATTTGCCTTTACTGTTGTCTCTTTTGTGACCGAGTCTCTTGTGATGTGAGAGCCTGCTGTCCCCTCTTTGGCCCTGTGAGGAATCTGACAAATCATTAACATGGCTTAGGTTTTTGCTTTCTGGTTTTACTTACAACTTCTTTTGAGGAGGAAGAAATTCACAAGTGAGTACCAGGTAGGGAAAAAAAAAATCTTGAGATCTGCTGAAGCTCTGTTTGAGCTAGAGAAAGTGAGTCAATTGGGAGAAAAGCTTTGGAGGTAGGTTGGTAGAAGAGGAGCTTTGAAAGAAGGATTTTGGCCTCTCGGAGACTCCCAAAAGAAGCGCGTGCTTTTGTAATTCAGAGTCGTAGCTCAATTTGTGGAGTGTATTGTGAGAAGGAAACCGTACACCCGCCTCTGCTAGAGAAACAATTTGGGATGAAGTCTGAAAAGCAAGTGTGAAGAATTTTCCTTTTTCACCTTCTGTATTTCAGTTTATGCTGGGATTGTTCAATGTGGCCCATAATGAGAAATGCCAGGCTATCTCTTACTAAGTTGCCTGTTTTTGAAATTCTTCTACAAAAGCTTTTCCAGTGATAACAGCCTTAAATGGAAGCTTGTCAGAGCATCTCCTTGCCTCTGCTCCGATCTCACCTGCAAAGGACAGTCCCTGCATTAAGTGCACTGAGGATGGGATCAGTACTGGTCCTTCTCGTTGAATTTAAAGTATGGTTATAAATCAGAGTATGTAGAAAGTGCTTCTGAGAAGTGGACAAAAGCAACAAGTGCTCTATTGCAGCATGGATGTCATGTATGCTGATGAATCTGCAAGGGGCAAAGTATGCATAAATTTCTATTACAGTGAATCTATAGGTAGAACTAAGCATGTATCAGTGTGATATTTAAGAGTAGTTGAGCCAAGCATTTGTCTGTAAGAAGTTGATTGTTGGCATGCATTTTCCCCATTCCAAATACGTAGTCTGATGAATGGATAACTTGGGAGTCCTTGGATTCTTGCTCCATGAAAAGTGTTTCTCTTTGACTGTGAGCCGTGGTGAAAAAGAAAATTTTAAGCCTGCACAGAACTGAAAAATACCCACATTTCTGTAGGCAACACCTTGTGTGATGTTGAAAAGATGGTTGCAGTGAGACATATTCTCTTAAGACCACTCAAGATGCAAGCAAACAAGGAACGGATGCCTAGGCAGGTGGTAGGGCAGAGGATGATGTTAGACTATGCTGCCGCTGGGCGCAGGTGCTTGAACTGCCAGAACATAATTGACGGAATAGGTCAAGCAAACGCATTTCTTTGAGGGATTTCAGTTTGTAGCGTAGGTTTTATATGCTTTAATTCCTCAAACAACTGCAAATCTTCAAACCCATGCTTTTCCGAACTAGTGACAGGCTTTGTACTGCCGCACAGGAACCACTCAGTCGGCAAGGGTGAGAAGTAGAACAGAACTGCTCGTGGTGTGCGTGCTGGTTGCGGCCTAGCTAACAGGCCCGCTCTCTCCTCCTGCTCGGAATATTTCTGAGCCCTGCAAGCACAGCTACTGAGGTCTTGTCTTGTTTTTGACAAATAAAGGGTTAAATGGATATCTTCCCAAAGGTTAAGGGAACTATGACTGCAAATAGCACTGAAAAAAATGAGATGGAAAAAAAAGTGTTGGTGATATACTTGTTGTTATGATTGTGATTTTGCTAACTGTCTGAGGCCAGGCAGTATGATCAACCTGTTGAATGTCTTCCTGGCTGCACCATATATATATTTTTTTATCACCTAGGTTTTCTTGAGTCCAAGTAATTTAGTTTAAAAATACATTTGGTGGTTGAAAAGCAAGCAGTAGATAAAAGTACAGCTGTGTTGTAGTATTATTTTTATTCCTGTGCTTTTCCCCAAAACTGCTAATTTCACAGAAAATAGTTTTGACAAGCTTTGTATTTCTACTACATTTTTCCTCATGAATAAAAGATAGAAAAACTATTTCTAAGGTTTGGTTTCTTTGTTTCATTCTCTGCTTGATCTTTAACTTGTTTGTTCAAATTGATCTGGAGTTCTCGCAGGATCGAGATTTTGGAGGAAAAAGTATTCTTTACTTTCTAAAAATAAAGTCACTGTTAGCATGTGTTGAAAATTATGTGTTAAAGATACAGTGGCATAGACATCATGTTACTTAAACATGTTGTCACCAGCATATGAGATTCAATGTAAATAGTTCCTAGTTCTGAGGCCCTGTGGCCTAAGCCCGCAGTGGACACACAGAGTGTGCAGTTACGCACGTGTGTGTTTGGGTGGCGGTGACCACCATGTGCGTGACTGAAGTTGTGATTGTACCACCATACGTCCAGAGGTTCTTCACCTATTGATTTTGCTGCTTGAATTTGTTACGTTGATACAATGCAAACATTTTACATGTGCTTCTGTAGCTCTTCTCCTGACCTATCTCCATTTGCTTTCTATTTAAAAACAAAATGTTGGGTGGCTTTTTGCTTTGCGTTCTTTCCCAGGTAGCTATTGGAAGCATAATGCAAACAGCATGGGCCTTTCCAGCTTGATTTCAGATGGCATATTCATTAAGTGTTACTTTTTGAAGTTAAAAAAAGCTGAAGATGCTTCTTGCTTGCTTCCACACTTAAAAGTTTACATAGCTGACAAATTTATAAATATCACCAAAATTCTGTGCTCAGGTTAATAATGGAGAATCCCACTCTTGGCAGACCATTCTGTTCCTTCTGTTGTAGAAACAAATCACCGCACTTCTTCATTAAATAATGCTAGCTGCAGTTTTAAATTGTAGGTTAGGCATTCTGGAGTTGGCAAAATTCCTTGGAGATCAACCTACTTGCTAATTATGTGTGGGGATGATTTGTCCCTTTATTTATTACTACAAAGTGTATTTGAAATTTGATAGCAGAATTTAGGCCAGTGTATTACTGTTCTCTTCATATTCCGATCTCATTAAGAATGATTCAGCATGTTTTACATTTACGACATATCCCTTTGATTTTTATTTTTAAGTTTATTATGGACTCTGATCTCTTCTGTGTTGTTGTTCGTTTAGTCTATATGCATGTTGTTAATATCTTCATTAGTTTTTTGGGGGGTGGGGGGAAATGTCACAGCATATCACCAAATACTTAGAAAAAAGACATCTTTCCATTAGGAAGCACTGTTCTGTCCTTCAAGCATTCGCTGTGAAACCTTCTCAGTAGGGCATTAAGCATTTATTTAGCCTAAGGCACATCAGTATCCTCACTGAAGTAAGTGGGATCACACATGTGAGGTTTAAGCATATTCATAAGTGACCTTGGTTGTAGGAATTTGGACTTTGATCATATTATGCCTCCTCTGGGACCAAATATTACAGCTATTCAGTTGCTGAAATTTGCTTTTAATCTACTTAGTTGCAGCTGAAACTATGTGCCAGTGCAGTATTGATGACAGATATGGTAGAAGGTAGCCTGGTTAAGAAGATGAGATAGTAACATACAGCTGATGTATGGACTATTTCTTCAGAATATTGGTACTAGTTGCAGTATAGTTTAAGTGAATAAAATACCACATTATTAAAAGTTTAATGATTAAATTCTCCAAAATAAACATAGGAGTGCTGTCCAGCTGTTCAGTTTCATGTAGTTCATAGACATGGAGGCAAAAGGAAAAGATCCGAAGATACTACAAAATTACTGTTTATATTGCAAGGAAAATTAAAGTTGGTAGCAAAGTACAATATGTTTATTTATGTTAAATTGTTAATCTATTTTCAAGAACAAACTCCTGCAGGAGGCTCTCTTCCCTTTTAAGACTCATTTCATGCAAGCCTCTATCTTCCCAAAGTGAGAAGGGAATTATTCCTGGTTCCTTCTTAATGACCCAGCCAGAGTAGAAATTGGTTATGTGAAGACTTACCCCTGTATTTCTTTACAGTTTCCTTCATCACTATCTTTTTCTACAGTAAGTAGTTTGAGGAGAGCTTGAATTCAATTATGTAAAAGAACAAGTGAATTAAAGCTTATTGAAGGTTTGTTTAATTGAGGTTCATGCAAAATCTCAGCATGCCTTTAACCCACTAGACTCCTTTTGAAGAAGTGATGAGAGATGAGTTCTTCTATAAAGTAAAAACTTTTCCACGCAAATTGGATCCATTTCTATTTCTCTCCTTAAAGAATTCCTTTTGTTTTTCTTCGTGAAAATAACATCTAAATATTCTGTAGTGGCAAAAGAAATAGGTAGGGCTTAAGTCAATTATTTCTGTAGTCATCTCCATTGAAATTGCTTCTAGTTAGCTTAGAAAGTACTACAGCCTAGTCTGCTTATTAGTTGAAGCTGTGACCTTCATGGAATTCTCAAACACCTGCAGGTCTCCTGGAGGCCGAGCAGTATATGCCTAAGGAGGATATTTGATTTTTTGTGCTCAATGAATGATTGTTGTCTTACAATTCTGTTGCTGACTTTTGTATCCTGAGCCTTTATTTTTCCATATGTGTTCTAGAAGAGTGCCTAAAACTTTATTCCTATTTTCTTCTCCTCTGCTCACATTTTTAAATGATTTTTGAGCACAGATTTTTTGCATGATTTTCCATCTCTGACGTGAGCTATGTGAACACCTAGAAAATATTCACTAGGAGAAGCAAGTCAAGACTTAATTTATTTTGAAAGACCTTGTATTGTAGGATCAAATCACAATTTCTGTGAAAGCTGTTCTGTCTCCGCAAGTGAAAGCTAAAAGTACTGAGATTTAATGGCATTTCTGCTTCTATCTGACTGTGAGGTCTGTGCTTTTAAAGTGCTTAAGCTTCTACTTCCTCCTTTCTGGTAAGGTAATAAAAAAAAAATCAAATAATTTATGGAAGTGTCACACGATTTAAAAAAAAAAAAAAAGAAACCTTGATGGAGTTACAGAGCCACTCACTGTTCAAGTGGTGGATGTTATAATTTGAAAAAAATCAGAATGCTTACTGTATTTTCTGTTTCTGATATTTATGCTGTAGTGCAATCCTACACATAATAAATAGGATATGTGTGGATGCCAAAATGAAGTAGGTTAGGGTAAAGCCTATTTACAGGAAGAATAGAATTTATGAAATCATTATTCTTCCGATTGTCAACAATATGTGCAGCTGTAATTTTTCATGTTCTGAGGCAATTTTCTATACTCAAGGCCATTCAGTAAGCAGCCAGACCTGTTTTTTTCTCTTCAGCAATCTTAGTATTATCTGTTTTTTTTTTCTTGCTATTCATATGCATCATTCTGTGCACAGCAGCTGTCCAGACTGCAAGAATAAACTGATAGGTTTTCATATTCTTTTAGTTTACCTAGGTCTTTAAAAACTAATAGCTGGTGTGCTATTCCAGCGTTTAAAAATTATTATCTGATTTTGGCAGTCTTACACTTGAGAATATAATATAATAGCTTAAAAAGATATTTTATGTAGCCAATAGCTGTATAATATAAAAAATTACGCTATCCTTATTATACAGCTCTTCCTTGTGATTACTTTTTCAAAGCCTTTCTCTGAACTGAAAATCATTTTAAGAAGATTTTGTGTGCTCTCCTGAGAAGATTTAACTGTACTTTTGTAAAACTGTATTACAGATACAAGTTTTTTTATGAGGTGAAAATTCATTTTCTATATTCAGGAGCAAAACAGTGCAGCTGAGTCATTACTGCTTATTGCTTATACATTTTGTCACTTGGAAATGACAAGTCCTTTTAAAAAAGAAGCTCTCATGAACTGTGTCACAGTTTTGTTAGAAGTCCTGATGAATAAATAGCATTTTTTCACTCATCTGTAAAGTGTTTTTTTTTTTTTTTTCTTCCAGTTACTTTGGAAATTATTTTTTTATTTATTTTTGTGGTTGCACTCTAGGGATTTCTGCATGTCCTTTTTTTATTTTTTTATTTTTATTTTTTTTATTTTTTTGCTAGTAGGACATCCCATGCTGGAATTACAGTGACAAACTTTCTTAGGTGCCTTTTTGCTTTGAGTCAAAAATGTTTCCTTCTCTACATAATTGGTAAATGTGGATCTGCCTTAGAGAAATATTCGTATTAGAAACTTGGCTTCAGTTTTCAAATGAATGTAGGATTATACATTGCTTTTATATTTAGTAAGTAGATGGCTAAATTCCTGACTTTGCTCATGGTATTATATACCAGGCATCTTACTTGCACTGCTGTCTCACACTGTCCACTGTTGTTTTTTGTCAGATGCTTCCTGTTAGAGTTGTCTAGGCTTTAATGAACCTACTGAGATCCAAGAAAACTCAGAATTTCACAGATTCACATCTCTTAATATGGGCTAGCCAGTTTTTTTGAGAGGTTTAGGATATTATTTATAACAGAAGATGTGGTTGTAAATTTTCATAGAAAGGTTGAATTTAGTTGAATTATATCATTTTCAGTGGATGAATATTGAGAATTTACTTCCAGTGACTTTGGAGAGAATAAACTTATTCTGGTTCCTTTTCACATATGTACCCAGTCGGGAACTGTCAGGGTTTTATGAGGTCTCATTTGTCTTTCACATAATTGAGAGAGACGTAACGGTGCATGTACCATGCTAGGGCATCATGCGGATGTCTAAATTCCCTGGAGTACTTGAGTCCAGTCTTATATTGACAATAAGACTTTATCATTTTGGATGATGGACTTGGAGGTTTTAAGGAGAAGAAGGCAAGGAACAGCAGAAGAGGAGAGATTGAAAGAATTTTTAAAAATACTTTTTGACTAGTACTGGTAGAGGCAGAAGAGGCAGAACTTTAAAAATGCATTCATTGTTATTTCTTAAAGTTTGTGCATTTGATATATATGCTATATAAAACCTGCTGTAGCTCTCCATTCATATAATAGTTTTTGGTATACAGAACCAATCAGCTCGTCTTCTACTATATGTTTTGGTTTTCCCAGAAACTGTAATGGAATGATCACTCCATGTACAGGAAAAGTGTATAATTTGGATTTAGGAAACTTAACTCTCCTTTGATCTTTGCCAGAGATTATTTATATGATATTGTGCAAGATACTTCCTCTGTTATGTGTGCTTATCAGTATTTATTCCTAGTGCGGAGGATTTTGTTGGGATGCTTTCTTTATTTCCCATGTGTTTATATATTGTGATTTGAAGTGCCATAATTTATCCTGCAGTCACATAACTTCAAGTAATTGTTTTGTAAATAATATTCTGTTATCAACTTGATTGTTTGAGAAATGTTTCTTATCCATTTTTTGCTGTAATTGTGCAAGAGAGATTTATTTTTGACAAAAGAAAAAGTAAATAGCTTAAAAATTGACAGTGATAAAGCAAAGTGCTTTAAAGGGAAGTCAATCTCTTGACTGACAACAAATGAAAGCAAACGGGAGATTGTGATCTGGAATAGCAGCAATGAGAATCCCCAAGAGCTACATCCTCAGGCTGCAGAAATGAGCCAGCACTGGGAGGGCTGCTCCAAGGGCTCCAGTGCTCCACACTGCTCCTCCTCTCTTGGCAAATCCATGCAAGAGCTTTCTTAATAGTTATTGCATCAACTTCACAGAAGTTATTTCCATCCATGAACCTATACATTAAATTATTCTTAATAAGTGTCAAAATATATCATAGCAGTAGATCAGTGTTATTGGAATTATATTCTGTGTTGTCCTATTAGTTTAAAACACAATTTGAACAACAAAATATAACCATAAAAGCAAAACAAACAAACAAAATCACTAGAATGACAAACTGGAGCCATTTTCGTCATTTACCTTTACCAGTACCTGCTATATCCAATATTAGATAAGTTTATTTTGTGATGCTTTTGGATCCTGGGGTTATAAGACTCTTTTCCCGTTACTGTTTCCTGGCATCCACTAGTACTATGGGTTTAGGTAGAAATGAATAATTATAATATAGTTAATGTCTATTTGTCTGCAGAAGTGGGAAAATAGATTTATATGATGCTAGAGGAAAATAGAGAAATTTGGAAAGGACACAATTAATCATCCCTACTTCTGTGAAAAAATATTTTGACATCTTTGATGCTTACATGTAGCCAACAAATGTAGGTTTTATGTGGCAATACAAACCACTGTAGCTTTGGAAAAATAAGTAGTGTTGGGTTTACATTAATGAAGGAGAATGCCTGAGGATGGAGCTGGTATATGCAGTGATACCAATTTACAGAAAAATTGCATGATGCTCTTTGTTGTAAGTTTGAGGCATTATCACTCGAGGAGTGAAGGGCAGAATGGCAGGGTTTCATACGCACTGGGCGCTGTGGTCTGATCGGCTGAATGCATCATTCACTTGGAGGATCTGCACTCGTCCTTTCTTTAGCACATCGTGGGCTTTAAGCAGGGAAATCACAGTTCAGAGCTGTTGCTAAAGCTGTTACTCTCAGCTGCAGGTTGAGGAATTTAATGTGTTTGTTTAAAATATAAACCAATTATTCCTGAATTACATTGATCACCATAGTAACCTACATTCACTGTATTTCCCAAGAAGTCATTTAAAGCCATTTAGCTGGAAGAAATAAATGTTGTCAATTATTGATATATGAATGTAGCCTAATTATATGAACTGTGATACATTTTTGTGGGATGAATATTTCTTCATGCATGGTAGTTTCATATCATCACCAATAATTAGTGTCAGTCATTTAGGTGAACTGTAATTCTCAAATTTAAGAGGATTTTTTCCCCCTCTGACACAGTGGGTTTTATACAACGTTTTAAAATTATACAGTTTTTTTGGTTCTTTTTTGGTGATGTGTATTTGCAATGTCACTCGTACTGAGAGACCACGTTTTGGTTTTGTCTAGTTTTGTTCTTCCCTTCAAATATATGTCCATTTAGGGCTTTTGTCTACGGAAGGTCTACGAAGGTTTTGCACATGCTCAGTGTGTCTTGACTTGAGGGTCCATATTTGAGAGCCATGAAAAGACTAAGTTCATCTATTTATTTTACAGCTGTTAGTTAACTGGAAATATAGGATGTTCTAGGATGTTACTTACTTAATATTCATTGTTGTCTTGTTGATAAGCCGAGAAACAAATCAGCTCCTGAGCCTCTGCTGTTCATAACTCTGCATTTTAAGACAGATCAAGATCAGTGGCAATTTACTTGAAAATGAGGATCATGAGGTGGCTTATGAGCTGCTCAGACATTTTTGACATCGGCAGAGCGGACTGGTAGTGTTGGCCTTACCAGCCATCCCAGGCAAGCCGTTCCTGCTCATCAGGTAGGGGTTGTAGTTTGTTTGCCTAATATCCTGGCAGAAGCTAATTCTCTGGGAGTTAGGGCTTGCCTTAACTACAGCGCTGCGTCAGTATTAACAGCAGGCATTTTAAGTGTCTTGAGTTGCTTTTGAATGAGAAACATCTTCACCCTGTCCCACGGTTTCTGTCATTGTCCTGAGGGTCTGCATGGCATGCCCCATCTCAGCATGTATGTGGCTATGGATTCGTTTAGGATATACATTCATATCCTCTTACTTAAGTGCAGCAATATGTATTTTTAATGCACATACAATCCCTGTCCAGCTGTTTATACATCCTGTTGATATGCCACGGCATCATTAGAAGTGTGGTATATCCCAATTTTCAGTTCTTGGAAGCACCTCAGAAGCCACTGGACAGCCAAAAAGAGAAGATTTACTCCATAGCACCATTTGAACACATACTCGGTTCTGTCCTTAAATGTTTATTATTTTCCTCTTGGAACACCATAACTTACTTGGCATTACTGAGCCTGATCGCAAAGCTTCTGGAAACTGCTAGTTACTTCTTTGATGATAATTTTTAATGGCTTTTGCATGTGCACTTGATTAATCAAACAGTTGCCTATTTGTTTAATTAATTAAACCAAGTACTATTTGAAGGCTGAAAGAACGGTGAAGTGAACAGCCAGTAATTGAGTGAAATGGGAATTCCATTGGAAAAATGGCTGTGGAAACAAGTTCACTTCCGTGATTGTGAAATGCAGAGGCTGTTGCAGTTATTTATGTATGCTGCTCTTGTTCATTAAGCTGAAATTGCACTGTGGATTGTCCTCTTTTGCTGTCATTAATTTTAATTTTTAAATTCAAAGTAAATTAAGTTGTGAAATTCAACAGCTACTGAGATGACCTACTAACTATGAACTAAAACTGTCTTCTGTTTCCAGCTATGCCTAACAAGCCACATATTACTGTGCTGTTTCCAGAAATCTGCAGTGAAAGCCAATGTCTCTGGAAAAGAATTCATCATGATTGCTCTGACTAGTATAAACTGCCTGTTGACAGCAGCAGGCAAATAATTCTAAAGCTTGTTCTTTGAATTTTGAATGGCAGCTGCTAATCGCTTCACCTGTAGAGTTCAATGCCTTGAGTAGGGCTGGATAACATAGGAGTTAGAGATGGAAGGAGCTAACTGCCTCTTCTGCCTTGCTTTTTCTTTTTCTTTTTCTTTTTCTTTTTTTTTTTTCCTTTCAATGAAGAATATCTATTACAGTGTATTTACTGTCAGCTTTGCACTACCTCAGGTATGAGACTGTTGCCATTTGCCTTGAGAATTTTTCATATTGCCTTGTTTTCTTATTTTGACTCATATCAGGAACTCATTGATCTATAGTGTCTCTTTAGTGCCTGAAGAAATGCATAAGTAGTACAGAAACATGAAGGAGTCATGGTGTTGTATATAGCATGATACCATTTTTCTACATAATTTTAATCAAAATTGGAAGACAAGTAACTTCTTGTGTCTTGGTCTTAATGAACAATTTTTTGAAGGAACAGAACTGTGAACTTCAGATTTTTATTATTAGTGGTGGTTCTTTAGCCTGAGGAAGAAACCCAGATGCTATGTGTTACACTCTAATGTGGCCATGAGAGAAAAGAAAAGAGTTGGTAATAACTGGAGTATATTTGGCATAGAATCATTTTGAGACTGTGTGCGAGACCTGTGGGTATTTCGTATACAGTCATTCTGAGCTTGTACATCCTGTCAACATGTGCATTGGTCCCATAAGTAATACAAATATTCTTAGACCTTTTAGTATTTAAACAGAGCTCTCAAAGAAGGTGAGTACTTTGCCTTCTGTGACAGATTTGCAGAATTGGTCTCTTAGGAGTGTTTTGAACATCAGTGCTCAGTCTTCAGGTTTACAGGATCTACCATCCCTGAATGCTCCCTATGCACCTTCCTATAAACTTAAAGAACGCTAATTCCATTAGTTAGGTTTTAGTGTTCGTATTACTTTTAAAAGTTAACTTGTTCTTCCCAGCCTTACACTTATTAGATGACGTATATTTCCCAAAGTCTTCCAGGGGTGCCTGCAAAATAAATAGCAGATCCCAAGTGACAGACTAAGGACTGGAGAAGCAGATTCCTCGGTCTCCCTGCTAGCTCACAAAATTGGACATTTCGGAAGCGCTGGAGAAATATCATTACTCTTCCAGAGTTAATGGTGAAGATCAGAAGCTTAGTAATGCAAATTGCACATCTGTGGCCATGTAAGTGAGAGCTGTACATTAATCAGCTCATTATTCATAGAAGACTGTGTCAGTTAATGTGCTTTTGACTTAGTAGCCTCTTTGTGGTAGAAAACATTATTTTGATTTGTGTTTGCATAATCCTCAGCATACACGGCTCTGGATGAATAATGCTACTAAGAAATAATAAAGTACAGAATAATAGCCCAAAAGAAAAAGAATGACTCTTCTGTTTAATACATCTCTGTTTTTATAATCTTTGCAACAGCGCATTCATATTGAAGGATTCGGATTGAAAAAGAGGGAGCAGAACATGTATTTTAAAGTATCTTTTAATAGAAACTTTCACAGGACTTAATTTTAAAGTATCTTTTAATAGAAACTTTAGTTTTTAGTGCCTTGAAGGAACAAGGTAGTACTCACAGGATTGCAGTCCTTGAGGTTAGGAAGGACCTCAAGCTGGCATTTACTCGTCTGTCCTGTGATCTTTGGCAACGTGATCCAGAGTAGTAGTTATGTTTATGAACTGCTTCTGGGAAGTTTTTTTAGCTAGAGAGAAGTTTTATTTAAGACCTTGGTGATACTGGTTGTATGATAAATCGCACCACCTTAAAAGTATTAGTTTAGAAACTGTCCGAGCACGACTGGTGTCACCAGTGGGGACATGCTTACTTTTTCACAGTGCTGTATTGTATTTTTTTAAAAACAATTGCTACTCCTGTTGCAGGAGCTGACTGGGGTATACAGCTGACCTGCGTCTTCTCCTTTCCTCTTTGATGGAAGAAGCTGGGCCCTTCTTTCAATACTTTGTGTGAGCAGCACGCATGCCTGCTGTGTGGCTGGCGCTGAGCAGGCTCCAAAGGCAGCGCGCTGTCACAGAACAGCGGCTGCACGTGTGTTATAAGGGCCTCTGATGGGCTTCCCTGGAAATCTCAGAGAAGCTGAAAAATAAAATTATAAGATTGCACTGTGTGTGGCATAATTACAATTGTGTGTAGCTGTTTCACAGATTCCCAACGGTTCAGGGAAGAGCCCTAGGGGCATGTGGTCGAATCCAGTAACTGGTTCTGTCACCTGTGTCTTGCGTGGGGTTTCTTAACCCGTTTTGTGGTGGTGCCCTGAACTGTTGGGATGGCTGCAGAGGAGGACAGCCTATCGGGGGGAGGAATCTCTCAACACTTTCAGCTGTGACAGTGGCTGTCAGAAAACATGAAAGAGTATTCCTCTGGTGCTTAATTAAGCCTTGAGTCTTTGTAACGAAAACAGCAAACAATTAATTAAAGATTAAAAATTAACAGCGTGTCCTTTGTATAGTGATTTATATGCATAATTAATGCCGTAGCATTTTAAGGTGTTTGCCTGTCCTTTATAGTGCTGTGTAATAAATGGTGGCTTCACAGGGTGTTATGTAAATTAAACTGAGCATTAACATTTACTCCCCAGAACTGCTAGTACTAAGAGAGCACCCCTGGGGCGGGAGCGGCTCAGGTCCCCTCTGCTGTGTCTTGCACATGGGACTGTACTGTTGTACATGCCTGTTTTAGCTAGATATAGCAGAATAGCAGAGTTTTGATACGTACAATGTAGTATAGAGATGATACTTCCCAGAACAATTTTCCTGAAATGAATTAAGGGAAATTTTTAAATGTAGGAATTGTAAGAAAAAGGATAGAATAACATGGGAGCTTATATTCTGGATCCAGAACAGTGCCTGTGCTCATTTATTCTTTTTTACTTGTAGAGCTTAGCAATAGGTATGTGAAGCTGTTGTTTTTGTAGAAAAGATCTTTCAAAAGATCTACCCAATAGCTTGTACTTTGTGATACAGCTTATGTGCAACTTGTTTACTGAAAAAAAGTGAAAGATGCAACACAAAAGACCAGATTGTCCTTAAAATAACTTTCTGCAACTGATTGTATTCTCAAATGTGAGGGAAAACTTGCATTGCTTGGTTATCTTGCAGATTACAAAATGTGGAGAAATTGTGTCATATCTTTATTGCAAGCCCCCCAGCAGCCTGGCTAATAGGTACCCTAAAGCCAGCCGAGTCCTGAATGGTGAAGTGGGTCTGTTGAGGTGGTGGGACTGTGGGGTCTTGGGACCACTGTAACTCTGGACCACAGTGAGTGTTTTGCAGGTGGCAGAGTTCTGCTTGTGCTTTTCTTCTTATGTGTCAATAAGTTTAAACTTTATCAGCGCGTCATATAATAACTATTAAATTTTATGTGGTACTAATAATTTCAGTGGTAATTAGCAACCTGGTAGAAAGCTAATTTCATCTATAGAGGCTGTGCTATTTTATGAGCATGTTTCTCAGAATCCCTAAAAAGTAGTTTTGCATTTAAATCCCACTAAGTTAGTTTTGCATTTAAAGCATCTACATATTTGGTCATATTACTGTGAAACTAGCAAAACAAATTACGGAGAAGCTGAGTGATAACTCCTTTCTATCCATTATGTAAAGTTTAATCAGGTTCTTAAATGACAGAACCTTTTACAAAGTGCGCCTCTGCTGCCAGTGCACAATGTTGCGGGGCCCTGGCCCTACTTGTGCTTTTGCTAGCGCCCATGAGATTTTTTCGAAGGTACAAGGAAAATGAATGCTCTTCTTTTCTACTAATATTAGGAAGTTTTTGCATCCCATTTGAACAGTACCTGGAGTTCTGTGAAACAACTGCCCACTTCAGTGTGCGCTTTAATACACGGTATAAGCAACTGAGTGAGTTACTTAACTTTTTCATCACTGATTTCCAAGTTCTAAAAATGCCAAGTTAGTACAGGGTTAAGGTAAATGTTACTAGGTAATATCTTCAAAGATGAGTACTGTGGTTGAATACTCCAGTTCAAATAGCATTACTAATTGACACACATGCAGAAGTATTGCTGCAAATTACATTCAAGGAGAATTTCCATTATATTGTGTCTTAGTGTTCTTGCACTGTAATCACATTAAGTAAACTGTGGAAATACTTCTCAAGAGAATGCAGCTCCATAATCAAACCTGTGTACCAATGTGGGAATCGTCCACTTACAAACAGATTATGTAACGTAGGACGTACTTTTATTTTCACCGTAGAAATATTTGTAAGAGATTCCATCTGAGTTGATTTCAGTTCTCGGTCTCTTCATTTGCTCAGTGGGAGAAGGGAAAAGCTGCTTTAAGCAGGCAGCGTATTTTTCTAGAAATCAGGCTGGAGGTGCTCTGTGCTTGGGAAGGGAGCGGTTGCCTATTCAGAAGGTAGAGAGAGGAGAGTAGTACCACAGCTTGGGGAATTGAGTTTTGACAGGAATGTGAGCATAGCCTGACTTCAAAGACAGAGACACAGGCTAAGAGCAAGCGAGTGGCCAATTGAAGTGACTTGTGATGTCATTTAGTTTCAAAGCTAATGACATCTTGGAAGGGAGGAGTCACCTGATTGATGCAATAAATCATTTTCTTTTCATTGTAAAGCACTGCAGTCTGTGGACACAGTCTGGATGAGGTAGAGCCTTTTGTCAAATTGGTTGACCCATGGGAGGTTTCTCATGTACCCTTTCTCCCATACCCCTTTAATGCTAAGCAGAAATCAACTGAGCTCTATGGATCCGCTCAGCATGTTTTTCTTAGGTGTTTGGTGTTAGGTATTAAGTGGTAGTGTTTGTTTGGTAGAAATGCCATAAATAGAAATGCTCAATATTAGCCTTCAAATTGCTTTATGCCTATATGAATGCACACTGTATACAAAACACCAGGAAATTCTTATTTAAAAAAGTTCTCATGATCAGTTTTTATGTACACCTTTTAAAAACTTACACTTGCCTAACTATGGCTTAACTGCTATTAAACTTATCTTGTATGAGATTTGTAACTGAGCTGTATAAATCCCTGTTGCCCGTTGGTCATTAACAACCACAAAACCTGTTGCTGATAAAATTGTGCATGTTGTTGTCATTCATATTTCATTGACATAAAGAAACCTCAAGCAGGGGAAAAGATGCTGTTAAAAGGGATCTGACCAAAGTATTGCCAACTTAGTATACTCAAAAAGTAGATTAAAAGTTGTAAGATTTTTAGATAAGCACTTTTCATTTTTTTTCTTTACCTTCCACTTTCAGTGATATTTTCAGACTTCTCTCAGTGTCATAGATAAGCCTGTAAAAACAAATAAGGGGTCTATTCCCACGTGTTAAGATTTTCAGACCTGATGCTTTAAGACAGCAGAAATTACAAGACTTGCAAGAAATCTCTGGGATTTATGATACTGCTCATCTTATGAGAGTGCATTGTATGGATTGAGCGGCAAGCTAATATTGAAAGTTAATTGCACAGAAAGTTGTTCACCTATAGCTGCTAGATCATAACATATTTCAGTCGATTAAACCCTGTCTCCCTTACAGCAAACACGTTGCTGTAAGGAGAGCTGGACTGAGCCTTCATTGTAGGCAGAATGCAATAAAGCAGCTCGGCACTTGTATTTCCTCCAAGGGAGCCTCGGGCTGGGCCAGACCCCCTTCCGGCCCTTGCTGTGTGCTGGGATGTCTGCGAGGATGAGTCTGTCTGCCACGGTTCAGCCTCCCATCCGCAATGGATTCGATACGAGTCAAGTCTCAGAGTAGGCTCTTTTCTCCCCCTCCATCTCTGTTTCTCTTTTAAGTGCAAGTCTAACCTACAATCTGTGAATCTCCATCAGCAGTAGACATGCATGGATTGCTTTCCAAAAGGAAGCACCTTTGCTGCCTGAACATGACACTTCCTTGGTCTTCAGCACTTACCAAAACCAAAGCTGTGGCCCAGTCACCACTCTCGTGACTTCTCAGCGTCCTATGAGAAACTCTAAAAGCCCCAAATCTCATTCTCCCTGGGCCCAGTGTCAGCCAGAACCTGGGGACTGCTTGATGCGTTGTTGCCTGCTGAGCTTCCAGCTCTTCCTGATTAGTTCATTACGAAATATTTCTTGGTTCCCGTTATCTTTATGGCTTCTGCGAGTTACATTCCATAATCAAGGAAGAGAGTGCAGCTAATGCATGTGCTAATTGCTTGCAGAGTCCTTTGCGCATCGGCACGAGGACCTCATCACCGCTAGCCAACACAGCAGTCTCCCCGTCTGGAGGTTTGAGTCTTAATTGTGGTGTGTCAAACTCGTACTGAGAGCAGCCACTAGATTCATAAACAGTGTCCAGGACTTAATATTAGGCTTTACGTTAGATACACTTTGTATGCACCCTTTCAGTGTGTTTCCTTGTTGCACAGAGGCAGTCATTCAAACTTTATCTGTCTTCAGCTGCTTACTACATGCATTGAATTTCAAGGGACTTCTTTTTGGTTCTGCTTGAGGGTGTGGAGGACTGTGTATACCCTACCTGAAACCTCACTGAGCTATACCTTACTGTGCAGTCTCTGTTGCCTGCTGCATCCCAAGCAATCGCAGTTCTGTAAAGTAAGTAATCATGCCCGTTCCTCATGTTTGTGGCCTGACACCATTAATACTGACAGCACAGCTCTGGGTATCATTTGCTGGTTAAATTGAAGAGTCTGTCTGCTAGCTTAGCATTGACAGATTGCAAAATATTTAATGTATTACTTCTTATTAAAAACACATTTTAGCCACAAACCCATTAGCAGATCTCAAAATCAAAATACATGCTCAGAATTCAGAAGCCCTGCCAATACTGTGTTTGAATATATTGCTGTTTCACAATATTCTTCATCTGCGGGTGGTAATTTTTCATACGATCGTTGTTACCCTCATTTCTTGTGCAGTTGTGTGAAGGCAGACATGGAATGGGGGGGAAATAAACCCCTGGCCAAGTGCATAATCCCAGGGCACTGCAGCTGCTTCCCCGAAGTAGTTTGTGTTTTATGTTGTTACACTAGAGAATATTTCCGAAGCCAAAACTGCTGTGCTGCTAAAGTTAAACTGAAGGAAGGTAGAAGATGCCTAACCTTATCATAAGAAATGTTTGTTGAATAGAAAATGCATTGACTACTTCTTAACTGTCAATAGATGCTGAATGTATTTGTGTGTGAGCACAGTAATTCAGGTATTTTTCCTGTTATCTAACGTCTGAATAGTGTTGGTCTGTATTTTTATTGTGAGCTGTATTTTATTTAGACTGAACCAGAGAACTAGTGTTTTATACACAATATTGTTGCTTTAGATAAGTGGATTTGCCTTTTTTTTTTTGGGGGGGGTGATATTGAATATATAAAATATCTGGTTAGTTCAAAAGTCACTGATGAATCAGAGTTTAATTATATAGTGCTGTTGAGAGGCCATTTTAAGGAGGATGATGTGTTAAGTATGTTTCCTTCAATTATTGGATCTTTATGTGTGTTAACTGTAGATGAAATGCAATACATAGCTTAAGATTTCTTTCACAAGTAAAATTTCATCTTGATTAGTACGTACGATAGTTAAGATATTATGCAACTTGCAAGCGGTCCTTGTTTTTAAATTGGAGAGCTTTCAGCAAATGTCAAGTGTTAATCTTAGGCTTGCTTTTAAGTTCCAATCAGCGAAGAGTGTAATTGCTCACCAGAGAATGAAGCAAATTACCTTCTCAGGCACAGCAGTTGCAAGGCCTGGTGAGCAGGAGGCGCCAGGGCCCGTGGTCACGCGCTGCAGAAGGTGAGGAAGGGATCTGCAGCGCGTCCCCTTGGAGGAGACGGCGCTAACCTTTGCGCCTCCTGTCTAGAGGCCTCTTCAAGTTAGTGGGACTCTTTCTAATGAGTGCTCAAGCTTTAAATTCGGCTGCGGCGGTTACAGCTCTTGACATTTGGATGAAAATGGAGCCGTGCCAGAGCAGGCTGTGATACTTGAAGCCTTGTCCTCTTTGGAAAGAGGAGTAGTTACACACTGTGTTTTAGGAACCTGGGAGCTAATTTGTCCAGTTTCATTCTGCAGGTTACTAGAACCTCGATTTCATTTATTGATTTATTTTTATTTGGCTCTATGTGCCACTCAGGTGACAAGAAAATTGATGAATAGTATCAATTTTACATGTGGCTGGGTTCTCTGCTATTTATTGGCAGATATAAGATAGCTCCAAGATCACTGTGATTTGGAAAGAAGTGGTTTGTCTTTGCTTTTAGGTACCTCCAGAAATTGGTCTGAAATGTTGAAAACAATATTTTCACTATGTTAGTTTTGAAAAGAATCAATTTTACTTGAGCAATTCCAGGTATGCCTCTGGCATGACATCCAAAGTAAAGACTGGAGATTTCCCAAAGGCAAGTGGAACATGGGACTTAAATGTGTTCTCACCATTTAAATAGTCATTAGGCCAGATTTTTCTCTGTTCACAGATGCACATCCAGTCTTCCATATTCATGAACACACATCATCTGCTTTGACAAATGGTGCAATTTGAGAACTGAGCTTTCAACTTCTTCCTTCTGTTCAACCAGTTCACCTTTGTTTCAGAAATCTTAGGTGTGATGATT
>NW_010577476.1:384882-444444 GCF_000705375.1 Tinamus guttatus | reverse complement strand
CAGGAGAGGTAGACTGTGAAAATCACTAATATGTGCTCTGCTCCTATTTGCTAGGCATTTTCTGCTGTTTTATTGTATAATAACTTCTTCAATGGAACAGATTTTCAAGTTATCTTTCTGCTGGCACCTACATAATTTTACTGTATCCTTTTTGGTATTCATAAAATTTATAGCCCAGATTATTGTCTGCTGGGATGTAAGAGAACGGACATGTAGTTCTTGCGCAGCAGGAGACATGAAGCACAAAAGATTAAGTTCCAGTTTCTGATCATGCTTTAAAACCATCCTTCCCCTCCGGTGTTACACTTGATCCAATAACAGCAGCAGCAGTATTAGTAATAGCAGTGCCCTTGCTCAGCATTTATAGTCGTTTTACAAATAGTTGAAAGCTGTAGTGAATCTACCTGGCCGCTAAATGGCACTCTTGCCTTGGGAGAGCCTCAAGCAGAGACAAGGTGCCTAATCAACGTAGAGGCATCATGTACACACGTGGATTTTCTTATTACCTAGTCTCCAAATTGTCTCTTGCCAATAGGAGCAAAGTGACTTATTTATTTGTTCTTGACGTTATTATGACTGGCAGAATCTCAACAGACTTGTTTAGCAGCTTCAGTGTTGCTTTGATTGGTAGATTTGTAAGACTGATTTCTGTAAAGAAATGTATGCATTATGCAAAAAAAAAAAAAAAGAGAGGAGGAGCTATGGATTTTCTTTGTAGTTTAGTATGGATTCATGTTAGGAGTTTTGAAATACCTCTTCTCAGTATGATTTTTGGTGCTTAACAAGAAGCATAGAACGTATCTGGGGTGGACCTGAGTAAAGATTGCTGAGTTGTGGCTGTTTGGCTTTGGAACCAGCATCTCTATGTGATGCTTCATTGTCCCATGGTGGTTGCTAGCTATGGAGCATTGGGAGTATTGCAGACTTCTTGCCTTACAGATGTCCTGTAAGTGGCCAATGTATTGAGGAGATATGACCTGTGCAGTAGGAGAAATATTTTTCTGAGATATTGAAGCCAAGTATTTTTATTTTTAATTTGCTGATAAATGATCTGATTCTTCTTTCACTCCACTGAGGTTTGCAGGGGAGCAATGTCACAGTCAGACTTGAAAATTATGGGGAAAGTAAAACTTGTTTAAGGAAAACAGTAGGAAGCTTCCAAAAGACCTCAGACATTCTAACATTAGTTCACTTACTAAGAAAGGCCGTGCACTTAGAAACACCAGTTTATAGGGCAGGATATCTGAAACAGCCACCACCTTCGGACTGCGACCTTGAGCAGCCAGCTTTTGGGAGCTGTGTTAGTAGATGAGGTCCTCTGTTGAGCCAGCCAGGTCTTCTAAATATCAAAGCACTTATTCTTTGCTTAGTTCTACTCCCAGTGAATATTAGTATATATATTTGTATAAACTAGATCTTTCAGAAAGTCTGGGATTGTGTTTGGGATTTTTGCAGAGGCCTCATACTGAGTTCCTGATTTCACATGAATAAAATTTCAGCATACATTTCAGAAACGCAGTAATCAACAGTGCGCTTTGTTTCCAGGGGGGTTGCGTTTGCCCATATTCAAACATTTTTGTTAGAACCAGCCAGCCTATCTGCTCTTCTAGACTGCTCAGACGGTCTTATCATTTTGACCCTAACCCTTTCTGCCAACCATGCAGTAATCTATTTCTATTTTGATTCATTTATCTTTGAAGCAAAATAACTCTATGTCAAAACTTAGATCTCAATCTCTGTTGTTTTTTAATAGTAAAAATCCTTAAAGAAGTGTGAAGATGCATAAATATAATCAATTGCTTTATTACTTTTCAGAAAGTGATGCATATGATGTTTGGCATATGCATCAATATGTCTGGCATTCCGTTATTCTGAAAATTATGGAAAAATAATGCTGTTATTTTAATATATTTACTGGAAGGACTCAGATCACTTACTAATCTGACATAGCAGTGATCTTTGGCAAGGTTTTGCAATGGGATAAGACAGGGAATAGTAAATCCTTGCTATGCTTTTAGAAGAACTGCAGCCTGTACTGTACCACATGTCAGATCAGATGATTGTAATAATTTCATTTGGCCTGGAAATCTGGTGACTTATACCTGAGAAAAACTAAGTGCAGCACAGTTCACAAGGTATGTTCATGGACACAGTTCTACAAGTGCTGCCACGGTGCATGGGCCAGCAGTCATATTCTGCTTCACAGTTTATTTCTTGGCGTGGAATACCTCAGTGTTCCCTTTCCACACCTGCTACTGAGCCACCTAGCAAACTCATGTACTGCTTTCCCTGGTGTTACATGGGAAGTTGTATGAGGAGCCAGGGAAGTTCATATTCTAACTGCCTTTTAGCTGCCATCTCTTTCTTGCTGTCAGTGTTCCAGCTTCATAGCCCAGTCCTGTGAATAGGCAAGTGTTCTTCTTTGGCACGCAGATTTGACTGGTGAGCGTATGTGGCTGGGTTATGGGGTATCGGCTTTTGCGTCTTATTCCATGATTTAACCTGCTGCTAAGTCTTGCTGTTTTCTCTCTTGGTACAGAGGTGCCTTAATAGATAATCATAATACTGCCCTCCCATTCCAGTTGCTTCTGCTGAGACGGTGGGTTAGAGGCAATCTCTACCTGCTTGCCGTGTTTTCCCCCTGCTTTGCTGTTGCACTGCAGAGATAGGGAGCCTTAGCTGCTTACCTGTGGCTGCTTGAGGGCAAGATTGTCAGATGCTTGCGGAGACGGGAGAATTAACTTGATTTTCCTGTGAGTGCAAAGGCTAGGCTGTGGTTTTAGCCTAGGAAAGGCTGGCTTCTGCTCCAGGTGTAGTCCAAAGCATAATATGGAGTTGACTTTCCCCATTTTTTGCAGAGAGTGATTTTATTTAGTATATGTTGTTGTCATTTTATTAAATATCAAAAACCTGGTGATTTTATACAATTTTGATGATAAAAGAAACAAAATAAAACCTCAACGCTGGGTAAGTACACAGAGGTCTTGAAATTTCTCCAGGGAGATGTGCAAATATCGAAGTTATTAACTAAGCAAGGTTCTGGGGCTTGGGCAGTTTTAATCACTAAAGGAAAGCTCCCCCAAGATCTAGAAAAATAAAAATAAATAAAATGAACCCTTTTTCGAGTGGGAAAAAGAATGAAATATATTGTTTGTGTGTTATTATAAGGGAAAAAAGTATTTTCCTGAGAAAAGAAACTGCATTTTCTTCATGGCTTCTCTAATCATTTCAATGTCTGTTGTAAGTTTCTAATACACGCAATGGGAATGACTTAGACAAAAGAGAGAAAAAAAAGGAGAGTTTGGAAAAGCTGTGACAAATAGGCTGTAGGGATTGCTCACCAAGCTGCTTGTCACTGGAGGTGACAAAGCCTGTCATTCTGTGTCAGAGAAGACACACAGCTCCATTTGTACCTTGCTGTCTTGCTAGCTGGTACCAATACGTTCAGAGCAGAATGCCAAACAGTCTCGTACTAGTCCTCTTAAAAACCCAAAATACATCATTTTCCCCGTGAGTTTTTTCTCCTTAGAAATTGCAAGTGGGAAGAGCTGATGTGATTTTATTTACTAGCTTTCTCAGAAAGCTGTGCTTTTGGAGGTTTGTTTATGCATTAATTACTTAAATGAGTTTCTTGGGATTATAACTATTCCATACAAACAGCAATAAACTAATTTTGCTTGTCTGCTAGTCTCTTTCTTTAGCTAGGCCAAGAATAGTATCTGAGGCCAAGACACTGCACCTGAACTACTTGCTGTTGAGTTTTACTGCTGGTAAATGACAGTGGAGGATATTGTTGTTAAAGCACTTATTCCTGTGGGTTCTTGTACTTTGCCTCCAGAAATGCTTTTCAGGTCTTTTTGATACTACTCCTCTTAAAATGCTGGTGTCACCTGCTCTTCTGTTCCTCTATTGCCCTTCTTGAAGGCATCACATTGCCTAAGTAGAAATGCCAACTCAAACAGGATCACCAAATAAAACTAAATCTATCTTTCTCTTGTGGGCTGAAAAGGGACCTTGGAGACAGCCTGTTCTTGGCTGGATAAAGTCACTGATAGGAGTTTTTCCAGAAGGAGAGAGGTAAGGATTGCAGTGTTCCTGGTAACTTATACTTATCAAAAGTGTCAGGGGGCAGCTTTAGGCTTTCATCTAGAAAGGGTGCTTTCAATAACACTTTCTGCATTTGTTTGAAATAGTGAAGGTTTGGGCTTTGCTTCCTTCTTCCATCAGTAGTTCAAAGTAGGCAGAGAAATGCATCTTGGCCCTGTTGTATGGCAGGAACACAGCCCTACGAATCCATAGGTCTCCATGTGGCTAAGCCTCCTCCAGCCATTGTTCACCCTTAGGTCAGGACTGAGCTGCAGCAACCCCATAGCTGAAGTGATCCCAGAGAAAAACACCACTTAAATTCACTGGTTTCATGTTTCTGGAGATGCTTAGCAGGGACATTTTCTGCTGAAGAGACCTTACTACTACCTTTAATGCAGAAACCCTGTCCTGTTGGATAGTCTCTCGGTGCCAGCTGTCCCGGCCAGGTGTGTTGAATCAAGAGAAGGGGACAGCCTTGATTGCCTTGCAGAGCTTCACCTGCCCCCCTGGGAGCACCGGGCTCCCTTTGCCCTCAGGCTGGGGGGCTGGTAGTATCTAGGTTGCAGCCATCAGTGTGGTCCCTGCCTTGCTTTAGTTGGTGCCCTGTTGCCAGCGGCCCCCTTGTCGTGAGCCCGGCTTGCTCCAGCCTGAACTGAGCTCTGTGGCCATGGCATCTTGTCCTGTGGGCCATGGGGTCTGGCCTCCCGAAGCTGCTCTTGGGCTCTGGGAAAGCTCCCAGGGCTGTCCCTGCTCCTGGCTGGCCCCCAATTGCTATAAATTCCTGTAAGGCATCCTGTTCTGTGATCACGTCTCTGTGACGTTTCCGTACCACTTATCTGCTATGAACAGAAAGGTGGAAAGCTATGGTCTGTTGCATATGCTCATATTTATATTTTTTGGCATAACAGGTTTTGTAAGGATGACCTTGTGATTGTAGTGTAATCCAAAATCTTTCCAATAACTTCATACTTTTTCTCAAAATGAGGGGATTGAACTCTGCTACAGTGCAGCAAAGGCACATGTCGACTGCACCCATTGAAATGTAGCTGGATGTGCCTTAGTGTATCACAAGAAAACACAGTCTCTCTCTCTCTTTTTTTTTTCTCTTTTTTAAATGACTTTGTAAATTGATCTTGTTTTCTTCAAAATGAAAACAGCTTAATGAAATACATGAGGCAGATGCGTCAATTGTTTTGTCTTTGCTTCTGCCACTGAGAAGATTGGGTTACAGGCCCTGATTGCGTTGGCTCCCAGCTGAGGCTTTGCAGCTTGAAATACTGAAATCTTCAAAATATTTCTTTCAATATAGTTTGTAAAGAGACTTAAAGATTCTGTTTGAAAAGTATGCAAGTTAGAGTACAGTGATTTCTAAATTCACACTTAGTTTTTTTACTGAAAAACACAAAATAATTATTAAAATGCTATTACATTAATTACCTAATGAGGTATTTTTAGCAAGTATAGGGAGTTTATTGTATTAAAATCATGTTTTATGAAGAACCAAGGGGGCTTTTAAAAAATTAATATAATTTAGTAATCAGAATTAATGGGATCTTGGGGAGATGGCATGAACTTCATGCTCTATTGCAGGTGTATCTATGATCCTTTTGCTCTGTTTTGGGAGTAGAGGTAGTTTTTCAGTACGAGTACCTGTAATCCATTAGCATAGTGAGATCTTGGTTCATGGTGCTGCAATGAAATCTGCCTGTTGTTTAAGTGCTAAAGGTACTTGTGCATCTTTAGTTTTCTGTGAAGCAGTGATTTTGATAGGAATAGGGATCACAGATGTTCCATAGGCTAGACATAAGCGTGACCAGCATCTTTGCCAAGTGACTATGCAGAGGAGAGCTGATTTGTCATTAAAATACTAGTTGTTCTTCATATCTTTTGTCAAATGCTGCTTTTTGATATGGAAGCAATACCTAATTGATTAGAGTATGCTTTTATTTTGTGCTTGAGATTGATGTTAAAATTCCTACATTTGTATATGTATAACAAAAATGTTATCTTTAAGTAGTTTCCTTAGGTTTAGATATACTTAGAGTGTTTTAAGTCTCAAGTATTTACAGCTGAAAAACCATAGTTTTGGCCAGTGTTTTGCCAGATTTTTCTGGCCTGCAAAGGAGATGATGGATAAAGAATCTAAGGGAGGTCTAATCTCCCTTAGAATCCCCTTAGAATCTAAGGTTCATTAGAATTATGAATGGGATGAAGAAAATGAAGGGAGAATTGTCTTGTCTTTTCTAACCAAAAAAAAAAAAAAAAAAAGGCAACTGAAAGTAGTTGGTGCCAACTAATGGAAATGCTTCTTCACATAACATATACTTAGGCTTTTAAAATCTGCAGGATGTTGTAGGTGATAAATGTTTCTATAAGTATGAAAGAGAGACTTAATTACAGTTGATCTGTCAATATGATAAGAGAAGTGGCCACTAGTGTCATCATTATGTAGGTGATTCTTTTATTGATGAGGGCTTCCATCATTTATCATCATTGTAAGATGATGAGACAACCAAGGTCCAAGCATTACTCTTCTATTAATGATTAGTATGAACTGTTGCTTTTAGTTTAATTTCTTATGGAGAAGTTCGTAGGCCTGAATTTCATGTATGGCTATTACCAAATTATTGCAGTGGCAAATCAATTAACTTGAAATACAAATGCAAGGGTTCAAATGATGGACCCCAGAATTGCTAGCGCTTTTGAAGAATTAGTTACTTGCCTTGTCAGTAATGCTGAGCTATGCAGCTTCCACAGTTGGGTTCCAGCTTAGAGGAGGCCAAGCAGATAGGCCTGTGCGGCCTTTCTGAATGCTACAAAAGAGGCAGGAAATGTAAAAAGCAGATACCATGTAATTCATTTGACAGTAATAGCGATAATTACAGGGCCATTATAGAATTTGTGTTTGTGACGATGCTCTATTTAGGAATTGGGTCTGTGGTGTTATTGCTGGTTACAGACAGCCCTTTGGGGACTGTGAGCATATAGGCTCCTTCTCTTCAGCATTCGTTTGGGCAATGCTGTGAAATGTAGTTGTTTGAGGGATAAGAGGCACTTGAGTAACTGTTGCACTAATAACCAAATGGTGATACCTTTAGTTCCTCCTCATGCTTTTTTTCCCGCAAAGGTACCCAAAAAATCTAAAATGAAGAAGCAGAAAACTTGGGCTTTTTAGTGCCACTAAAAAGCAACTTAGTGCAACTTTTTTTTTTTCTTTTTTAAAGTAGATAGTCAAAAATGGTTTTCATTCAAAGTACCCTTGTGTGACTTGAATGAGACCAGCATTCTACTTGCACTCTTAAGGTGTAGTAACACAGAATTCAAAGATTTTTCTTGGGTGGCTGAGGGTGAGAATGACGTTGTGGAAGTGGAATTGGACACTAGTCTTTACTGTTTTGTTTAATGCGCATGATGTTTTGAATTAAGAAAGATGGGTTTAAACAGTGGTTCTTCAGTCTGGGGATTTTCCAGGGAAAACCGAACAACAGGTCTGTGTTGTAAGGAAAGGATGACAAATTTTTAAAAATACATCTATTTATAAGATGCAAATTCCTAGCAAAATGGTGGTGCAATCTAAAAATTATTTTGGTGATTTGAAAAGAGAACAATATGACTTGCTGTAGTAGTGTGGCGCTTGGAAAACTTACTACCTGAACTAGACGGTCTTGACGCTGTGTTGGAGCTTCTCTGCTGTTTTTGCAAGTTGGCTCAGAGCAAGTGAACTGTAGGAATTAAAAACTAACAAGAAATCAATGATACGTGAAATCCCAAATCTCAATTCAGACCAGGACGTTTTGAAATTTTAAGACTACTTTTGGGATGTTTTCCCCCCTGTGTTTTCATTAACTTGACTGAGATCTGAAACTGTTAAGTGACAAACTGTTTATTAGACCTTCATCTCCCTTTCTTTTCTTTCTTTTTTGATTTAGGGAGAAACGATGATAACGTGTGAAATGTGGGAGAAATACTGTTACTAAGAGAATCTCCAGACTGATAGTAAAGGCTTGAGAGATTTGGTTGAGCTGCCAATATTTTTGATGCCTGTAAACATCCTGAACCCTTGAGGTTTGCCTCTCTACTTAAAGGTGTATTGTCTAAAAATATTAAGCGTATCTTAGTCATGTGCTTTAGAAAGTAAAAAATATAAATAATTCTTAAGTGTAATTCAAATATGGTCTAATTTAGACCATATGGTGAAATTAAGTAATATATAAAAAGCTAGCACACAATAACTGGAAAAGGTAAAGTATATGAGGAAAAACTGAAGAGAAATGAACAATTGAAGTTCCTTTTGGTGAACCAGACTATCAAGACAGCCTGCACAGCAATCCTCTTCAGTCAATTCTAAATGTCTCTAGAAACAAATGAGAGTAAATCTTCAAAATCTGTCTAAATAAAGCACAGTTTTTATTGGAGATGCCAAAATTAATACGCTAGATTTCAAGATCTTGTCTCAGGAACTCCTTTTAGTATCACTAGCTCCTGGAAAGATAGCTTGAGTTGTATGTTTAAAATGTTCTTTTTCTTTCCTCATCTCTTCATTCCTTTTCCTAATTATCAGAATAATATATCTGAAGAAATATAAAACTTATTTCTCTGGAACTGATACAAGGGAAAGCCATCAAATTTAAAAGAAATGCATGATTGATACTTTGGATCCAGATATTGCTCTCAGAATTTAAATTTAACATCTTCCATTCTTCTACTTGATTACCTAACTTCACAGAAAAAGAAACAGAAGCTTTTGGTAGAAAACAGCAGTTATTTCCGCAATTGTTTAGTATCTTGGTTATGTTGAACTTAATGGTTAGAAGTGCAAATTCTTGTAGTTGTTAGCATTTGCGTTCTGCTTGTTTGAACCCAGGAATACTTAGGTGATGTGGGCTGCCTGTGTTGTGAAATGCTCCTCCTTCCACTGTACACCACATATGAACATTTTCCTAAATTGTGTATTACTTGCTATTAATTTCACCAAATGATCTTTGGTATCTTACATCAAAGGAGACTTTCCTAGAGAGTAGTGATAACCAGATTTCACTTTGTTTGATTTCTAATTAAAAAAAAAAGAAGTGTGCAGTATAACACAGTATTTACAGTAGATGATGGAGATCTTAGCCCTAGAGCTTAAAATCTTTTTATTCTCCATATGTACTTTTTATATTCAGTGACTGTTCAAGGTTGCTTACTGCCCCTACTGTTCAGTTGATAGTTGATTTAACTTGAAGTAACGGTGAAATTAGCCATTCTCTAGCTTTTCTTCAAAGACACATAAAAAAGGAAAAAAAAAAGAAGTTTTTTGTCTCCAAATGCACAGATTTATTTTGAGAACAAATGATGTTTTGGGAATACTGAAACCAATTATGGTTCGTCTAAGTCAGGTCTCCTAATAATAAATATCTGAGGTACTTGTAAACCAGTTGGCAGTGCAAGAAAACAAACCCCATACTTCATTACAGTGTAAACTGGAGAATCTGGGGGAAGAATTAGGTAGCTTTTAGAAGGAGTGCTGTTCTCTCAAAATACCATTATGTGAAGTTAGTCCATTCATTTTCATTCTTTCTGTAGAGTTTTCTTATATATGACTTGATACATTCTGCCTCTATTTTAGTAAGAGAAATATATTGTGTAAGTAGTAATACAGAGCAAAGATGTTCTTGCACTTGTATGATTTCACTACAATTATTCGCTACTTACACAGTGATTAAATTAAGAATAAAGGAGATGTGACTACTGAACAATATCATTTTCCTTGCATGGAATTACCTATTCTTTCCAAAGAAACTCCCTGTGTAACACATTCTGAGATAGTAAATATTATTGTCTCTCACATTTAAAGGAATTGCTAAATTAATACAAACGAGTAAATGAGCTCATGCTTTACTTGAGTGCAGCTTCTTGTTGTTGTTGGATTTTTCCCCGTGTTTGGAGAAGTGTGCAGCAGAAAATGTCCTTGGGAAGCTCTAGATTGAACATGTACTGAAAGATCGGGTGCCATTGCGAAAATAGAGCAGACGCACTGGAAAAACACTGGTGGTTACTGCCTGGTTTACAAACAGTCAAAAGAACATTTGTCTCTCTTCCCCTCCTGCTAATAATGAATGAAGTGATATTGGGATTTTTATGATAAACAGGCCAGATGAGAGATAATGTGTCACTGTCCTCTCATGAAGTGGCTGTTAATTATAAACGCCCTGTCCTTTCCTGGCAGAGCTCTGCATGATGTGTAGATGTTGCTCCCCTCATTTGTGGAGAGAGCTGCTACCCCGTGTGACCATGGGAGCAGGCTCTGCCTCTTGAGGCAATATATACTAACGTAGCAGTAGCTCAGCTTCACGAGGCAATTTTTGTTATTACTTATTTATCTTTTGTTGTAGCTGGAAAATAGAGGTTAAGGAAGTGCTGAACTCAGGTAGTGATCCCATACAATACATGCACTTAGCACATAAGGCATTTTGGGGGCACTTTTCAACTGCAGAGGCATTTGCTTGTACTATTCCCTACGTGTTTACTGGTGATTAGATTAAACGTGTTTCACTTGGCTTACTGGGTTCCTGCTGTAGGGCGCAAAGGGCACATACCTTATTCACAGACTGAAGGAAAACGCAGTTGGGTAAATGGAACAACTAGATGAATGATGATAATCAGGCTTTTTGCAAACTTTATTTTGTGATAGTCAAGAAGAATAGAATTAAATTAACCTGGTAAAAAACATTTGATAGGATCTGTCATATTTACAATTTAAACTCCACCAACCGTATCGGAGGGGAAATCTAACGAAGCTGAGGATGTAGAGGATAAAGGGGCAGTCAGCAGCTGTGGAAACATATTCCTCACAGGTTAAAAACATCAGTTCTTCTTTTTGTCCATAAAGTGCAGGAATATGTTCAGAGAGCAAAGTCAGTCAGCAAGGCATCGAGCTGCCTCGCACGCTGCCCTCCGGTTACTGTTCAAGCCTGGGGCAGCTCTTTGCATTGGTGGCCTCTACGCATACCAACTTGTAAAATGAAAAAGAGTGTGTTGTTGTTGTTTTGTTTTCCTGTCTTTCTTACAAACTTGTTTTACAAGGCTGAATTTTGACATTCTTTCTGGCTGTTCAACTGGACAGTTGTACCCTGGAGAGGATTTAGGTTAAAAGAAGGGAGAATTCCTCAGAGTATTGGTTTGGTATTCCAAGGTCTGTTGGAATTGGGGAATTTAAGAGACTCAGATGATCAGCACAGTAGGTAGACATCAGTAATAAGGAGGAATGGCAGTGGTTTTAAAAAGCCATACCAGAATGGATTCCGGTCTGGAAGAGAAGGATAATAAACTCCTTGCGCTCAGCTGGCACAATGACTCCTGGGTGGTTCTCCGCTGTAAGCGAGCCGATTGCTCAGCCCCCAGATAACAGTGGTCAGTAAGCAAAAGTCGTTCAGAATATTGCTTGTCCATGTGAAATCCTGTAAAGGCTGAGAGGGCTGTCTTGTTCGCTGCTTTGGCCTTCTTGGGAGCTGCTTGGATGGATACTGGGTGACACAGGCAAGATCCTACCCTATGTGGCTTTCATAGTTTCAAGACATTTTGCAAGTTGTCAATAACTAAATCTTCAAGTGGTATCACAGCTCTCTTATTTTGAGAGAAATGCGTGTTTACTTTATGCTCGCTCTCTTTTTAATTGGCGTTTCAGACTTGTCTACTGGCAATATTGAATTTCATTACCTGAATTTTAACCCATCTTTTTACAATTCCACTGTAAATGTTCAGATAGACCTAAAGCTTGTCATTTGCACATATCGAGTTAGTGGCAATAATGAGAAGATACTAATTTTGCACATGCAGGCTATGGGAGATACCGTCACTGATTTGGTGCCCACCAAACAGTTATGTGAGGTGTGCTGGTTGCACGTAACATTTGCTTTAAGATGAAACTCAAACTCATTTTTTTTCTTCTCTATTCTCACTAGCTTGGCTGCTGCGTTTTGCATAGTGCCCTTTTTTTTTTTTTTTTTTTTTGGTAGTAACTTGTAACATTTATCTGAATCATAGGGCACTCTGCAACATACTAAGTTCTTGAGTATGGTTGTGTTTTGGAGATTGAAATATGAGAGCAACCAAGTTAGGAATAACACTTCCAAAGAAAGCAGGAGGTGATATCGCCATTTTGGCTAGTTTGTGTCAGTAGTATTTAAGCACAGAAGCATCAGCAGTGCTGGGGAAAATCAAATGTATTAAACATAATTACTTGTACTTCATGAAAAGATTTTCTTCCCCTCAGAACTGGCCCTGCTCAGAACAGCTCAGGCTTGCTCTGAAAGCCTGAAGCCCCCCTCAGGCATTAGACCTTTGTGCAAATATCCACAGGACTTTGGACGTTTTGTTTAGATCTGCTCTGCAGCTGCTGTAAAGCATGAGTTTTTCACTCCAGGGTGCTTGTCCGGTATGCAGGGTCTGGTAGATGTTGGCCGAATTCGTACTCGGTGCCATTTGAGTGCTCGGGGTAAAATGCCGCAGTATTTACCTTGTTGAGTGATTAGCCCTGGCGCTCAGTGGCAGTAACAGGGATGAAGTTTCACCCCAGAGTTTTACTAGAGGAGAATGGTCTTTGCAAAAGATAGGTTGCTCTTAGGCACCAAGGAGGAGGCAGGAAGGTCAGCAAGACATCAGAGACCACTTTTCCTGGGGCAGCTGCCCCAGCAAAAGCTTCCCAGCTGTTACAGCCTTGCTTGAATGCAGGCACGGAGAAAATAGGTGCAATCTGGCTTGGAGCCACTGGCAAAGTGTGGTTGCCAGGCCTGTTCTGTTGCCTGCTGCTGGCTGTATATGTGCATAGGTGCACTATAAAATAGCTTTACATGTTGCACATATAAGCCTTTGTGCAGCTTTTTGCCTAAAACATGGGTCACCACACTCGTTCTTGCTTATGTTAAACATACATAGTCTGACAAATGTATAATAAAAGAAGCTGTGATGGTTTGTATAGTACACTTGGCTTTTACTTCCAGCTTTTATTCAGCTAATAAATGTGGCCTGGTCTGCTAAGGAAATCTGTAGCTTCAAAATATGCAGCAATGAGTGATGGCTGCTTAAGTGCCTAAATTGCTGCTACTTGCAATGTAGATTTTAGAATATATATGTAGAGTGTGTGTGTGTGTGTATCTATATAACTATATATTTTAACAAGCAGAGGTGTCTGTTTGGAAGTCAGGTGGTTTTGGGAGTTGGTTTGTTAGTACTCATAGAGTCAGATTCTCAGCTGAGGAAAGTGATTGTTCTTCCTGATCTAAATATCAGCTGAGTCATATCATCCAACAAGATGATTCATTAGTAATTAATAGGAAAGGAAAGCATGAATCCATACATCAAATACTACCCCAGACCATTTGGATTTGGTTGTCTTGGACTAAAATGAGATGGAATGGTTGCAGTCTAAGGGCCTGGCTGATAGGACTCTTTGAGTTTGTTACCAAGTCTGAAATATCTAACTGTGGGAGGGTCATCTGAAAAGTGCCCTTGCTTTCCACTCTTGCTTTTAATTTGTGACCAAAAAAAAAAAAAAAAAAAGGCATTCTACTCCAGTATTAGTTGTGAAACTATGAGTCCTTTTAGGACTTGGGTACACCAGTGAATTGTGTAGACTGATACCATATCTTGTGGGAGCTAAACCTTAGCAAGTGATGATGGGGTACATCAGTCTATAACAAAAATATGCCCAGCAAATGCTTCAGGAAATGTGAAAAACAATGAAGCTTTTCATTGCAGGAGGCCATCATGAAGTCTGATAAATCACTTGCCATTTTATATGTTGCAATATGACTTGATTGTATGTTTTGCTTTTAACAAATGTTTAAAAAGCACACTGCCCTCACTTTTTAACCCTGAGATTTTTGTCTCTGCAGTTTGCCGTGAAGACTCATACCAGTCAATAGTCTCATGTGCTGCTGTAGTACTCACACCTGTAGAACCCACAGCGGATACAAGGAAGAAGGAACAGACCAAGATGCCTGATGTGTCTAAACAGTGAGTTATTGCATCAAATAAGATAATTGTTTGTAAAAGCAATTTTAACATCAGCCTGGATTCTTTCTTGTGGATATGCATGTGCACCTCTCTTCTATTTCACCAGAGGTTATGCAGGAATTTCCAAACGCAGAAGCTGGCCAAGCAAGAAGAGGCTTGCTTTTGTTGTTAGCCTGACTTCTCCATGGCTTTTGGTAATGAGGTGCACAGAGGGAATGGGCATTTATCCACTGAGAAAATGACTCGTTAACAGGCTTAATGAGATTATTCTTTTTGTATGAATAGTTCTTTTATTCTTGCACATGTTTTTCAGTCAACAGTTGATTTTTAGAAAAAAACATAATTCCTAAATGCTCATTTTTGTTTTACTGCTGTGATATGAGATATGGTGACATCTTCAGAAGTGTGATAATGGTCTGCCAAGGAAATCCTGTTAAATCAAATAGACTGTAATTTGATATCTTGCCCTGTTGCATTAGAAGAGAATCATGAACAGTGTGAGTAGTGTCATGTATCTTGCATTACCAGGCAGGATGGTGGTTCCTCAACAAATATGTGTGTGTATATATATAGAGGGAGAGACAGAGAGAGATGAATAATTTTCTATAAATCTTTTTCTTTCTTCCATGCAAAGAAAGAAATAGCATAATAGTAATAGACTTTTTTTTTTTTTGCATGGATTCTTTTTAAATCCAACTATCAACAGCAGGGAATTAGAGATGAGGCTTGAAACATATGTGCAAATACTTTACGTAAGATTAAAATATGTATATTGCACCATCTGTTACTAGCTATAATCGGCTATCCGCTTAAGGCATGAAGTCCATACGCATCTACTCTTGGTACAAGTGTGTGGCTTAAGTCTGTATCTAACCTCAATATCTGTTTCAATCTGGTGACAAACTGCCTCTTACTGGTCTATCTGTATCCAAAAGTTGAACTTTTTGTTTGTTTGTTCTTAGAATGACTTTAATGTTTGAAACACTCTTAGCCTCTACTTGCTCTTCTGTACTGGTGTGACTGGTGGTATGGCTCTCTGAGGACTAAGAACTTGGAAAGACAAAAGGCCCCAAAATATAATACGAAAATGCTGCTTTTTATGTTAACTTTTGCCTGTTTTCCCTTGAAAGACAAAAATGAACTGTTGCTTGGTTCTCTCCTATGCTTTTAGCAGTTTCAGCTTTTTATAATCCCTTATGAAGTAAAGATAGAGCAATTCTTTTATGTATAGCATGTTCTTGAGCACTTCAATGATGCCACCTCCTAGATTTATTTTTTTCCTCTGCATCTTATTGATATTAGTAAGTATGTTCATCCACTTTTTCAGTTTGTTTATTTAAAACCACATTGGTAATATGTTCTGAGCATGTACTCAGATAAATTATACTTATCTCATGCACTCAGAAGTTTCAGAAACATGCTCTGACTTCTGCTGCTGTTTCAGGTGGTGCTTGTGTAAGTCTTTGTGATTCTTCTAAAGAGAAAACAAACTTGTGCTTAGACAAACTATAAATGCTTGAATTTCACATAGAACAACATAACTGCATTCTTAAAGCAGCATTTCTTACAAATTTATGAAGAATTAAACATGTTTCCATGTTATTTAAACAGGAATGGAGTACATTTTGAGTATACTTCATGTAAACTTTCAAAGCAGTTGTAGGGGGATTACAGCGTACTAAATCAAGAAGACCATTGTGGGCAGATCTTCATGTTATAATTACTGGCATTCTTAATAAACTCACTTGAAAGTAATATTAATATTGTGATTTGTATGTATGTATTTGAATTTGTACATCTCATCTGGTTTTGCTCTATATTTTCCCTTGACTCTGAATATCACAAGGGACCAGCTCTCCAGCAAGTCAGTCCTGGGAAAAGCACATTGCTTACTTCAGGCCCTTGGACAGAATATGGTTAGAATAAGAAGTGCTTTCTAAAGGAAACACTATATAATCAAAAATGGATAAAATGTGTATTAATGATAAGACAGCGAATAGCTACGAAGAACTAAAGAACAAGAAGCTATGAATGAAGCTTGGGGTAAAAAGAGCCTTTAGTCTAAATTGTATTATATTTGACTAATGATGTTATTTTGTCGTCGTAAGAAACTCTTTAATGTTTTTAAAGAATGTACTGTATTTGCTTAATGAAATTTTACTCAAGTAGCAAATAAACATGCCAGAAGTGATAGCAGCAAAGCTTAATGATTCTTTGAAGTGTCAGTAATTAGGTATTATCAGGATTGGAGGAACAAAAGGCCGATTTATTTACTTTTTTCCTGCATTTTGCCTTGAAGTTAATAAACTTTTCATGAGAAAGCAGTTTCTTAGTGACATGTAGGGAATGACTAACTCTTGTGCATCTTGTGCACTGTGGGCAAAATCCCTCTCTGTCATTGAGCAGAGGAGGAGTTGACTAAGAAATGTGATAATGTAAGAGCGTAGCAGCAAAATAAATAGAGAAAGCTCTTGCTTTCCTCAGGCTGAGCAAATATCTTGCCTTTAGCAGGCCTGGGAGAGGCATAAGTCGTTATAACAAGCTTGTAGGAACGTGTTTGGTGAAGCTATGAAAGCTGCAGGAGGAAGATGCTGCCCTTGCTCAGTGCTTGCTTGGGCTGTCTCTCTGTGTTGCTTTGAGGGCTGTTAGAGCATGGAGGGGGTTCTTCTCTCCTGTGAATAGGAATTTTGGACTGGGGGTATTTCTCTGCTGTCTGTAGGAGAATAATGCAGGAGCCGTCTTGTTTGCTGTGCTCAGCCAAGTATGCCGTGTGCGTCCGGCTGGCGAGAGCAAGAGGGCCCCTGTGTAGCTCTTTGCCTTGCAGTCCCCAGCAGTCCCCCAGCACAGGGGAATTTATAGTCTGGGTGTTAGTGTGAAGACGGGGCAAAACACAAGAAATGAGAGCTCTAGCTTCTTCCTCCGTGCCCTTCACTTTTTCTAGGATATTGAATTAATTTGTTGCTATACTTTTGTAGAAATACAAGCCTTAAAATGCACACTGACTTAACATCCGAGGTTTCAAGGCCTCTCTGGGTTGCTGTGGTGATAATTCAGTCTGTTTCTCTCCAGATGCTGCAGTAATTGGAACAGTTTATTCTATTTGCATAGTCTTAACTTCAGTCCTTCCTATCTGAATGCAAATAAAAGTAAATCAACTGCTGAGGCCGAGCAGTGACAGGAGGAATCATCCCTCCTGTTTCAAGCTCTTGCAGAGAGCATGGGAACGGAGGCATGGGCAGCGAACTGGAAGTTGTGCTTCAGAACAACTTAGCTTCAGCTTCTGTGATCAAAGCGTCAGCTGGAAGCTCACGCTGCAAGGGAGAGCACTGAAACAGAAGCTTCTCCAACACGGGCCTTTCTGAGAAAATGTTTTACTGCTGCGTGCTGCTTTTCTATAAGCAACGAGTGAAACCTGTAAGGGTAAATGGAAGCCTTTGGGCTTCAATAAAAATCAGTACTAAACTGTTAAGTACAGATGCTCAGTTTGGCAGCTTCGGTAGGTTTTGGTGCATTTATGTTTCTTATTTGCTCACTGTAGTAAGTTTATAGGTGAATTTAGGAGGCTTTTTGTTTTTTTTCAATATGAATTTCAGGCTGTTAAAATGTGAGTACTAATTGGAAGCTGATGATAGTCCCTGTGGACTTTTACAGCCTTGGTTAATTCCTTTCAAAAAGAGTAGAAAAGAGCTGGTTATAGCCTACTCTTCCTTAAATTACTGATTCTTTTTTTTCCTCTTTCTTGGTTTTCCTTATTTATTTATATATTTGGAAAATCTCTGGAGAGAAGTTCTTCCTGCAGAGCGACGGCTGTTGGTTGACCTCTGTGTTAGTCGCTGCTCCTCTGTGGTGTCAGGAAGCGTGGTCTCTAATGCAGCCAATTTGTTGCTCTCCAGTATCCCCCGCAGATCTCTATCAGGTTTGACAGTCTGTTCAAGAAGACATGTTGTGGTAATGGGATAAACGAATGCTTTTCAGACTAGTTTAGACAACCCGTTAAAAGATGATTGAACTGTTTCAGTTTCTTCTATAATTGCAATGACACACTAAGAAAGCTCCGTGGGTAATACGGAGAGGATATGGATGCCCATATGGTTTGAAAACTCTCATCAGACTCAGTTTGAAACAATAAGAGACACCCCTCTGGAGATATAATATGCTTTTGACTACAGCATTTTTTTTGATCCTTAGAGAAGTCTAATTTGTATGCGTTTCTTTCAGACATGTGCTTAGAATTTTAGTAAGGAATTTCTAATACCATGTGCTTGTGTTGTGAGTAGTGAAATGGGCTAGTAATGATCTCTCCCTCTACTAGTAAGAATCATAGAATCATAGAATGCTTAAGGTTGGAAGGGACCTCTAGAGGTGATCTAGTCCAACCCCCCTGCACAGCCAAATAACTTTCCAGAAGGGCCAAATGTCTTTTCTGAAGTGAGCTGGGTGCTTGGGACGCTCCGCAGGGAACTGTCCCAAGCCGTGTCTTCCCAGGACCCAGGCCGGAAGGGCCAGGCATGCACGGATGGATGACAGGCTCTGTGCCTTGTCCTGGCCCCAGCTCCTGCCTGACATGGACTCTTTTTTAAGCAGCTCAGAATGGTGACTGCTTTCGGCTTCCCTTGAGGAAAAAATGAACAATAGCAAATCAAATTCTGATGTTTCTGTTGTTTTCTCTATGTCCTACTACTGCCAAAATGAGTTACAATTTTGAATAAATGAAAAATAAATAATGGATGTGTGAAGGAAGAATAATTAGTGTACAAAGCAAATGCAGAATAAAAATTGTATCTGCTTATAGACTGAGAGTATCAGCAGTTCTACCATTCCTTCTCAGGCACTCCAGCCAGCAATTTATAGGCAAGATCAACACTAAAACAATCCAGTTAAGTGTTTTAATTATCTTAGGCAGTTGTTTGCAGCTAAAGGATTAGGAGGTTCTGTGTAGCTTAATTTGATCTGAGTTGCAAATGTTGAAAAAGCTGTTTTTGAGAGCCACTAGCTAATTATAATTATAGCATTCAATAGTATTTTTGGTTACTTATAGTTCAAGTCCAGGCTTTTGCTGTGTGGTGCCGAATAATGCAAGAGGCAGGGGAATGATGGCAATTATTCTTTGGAGGAAAGGTGCTACACAGAATTTATTGATAACCCTGGCATAACAAAATCTGCATTGTAATCCAAAAAGACCCTCTGATCCTGATGAAACAGTCATTGTTTGTAATGCTTCCCCCTCCTTCTGAGAAGAGACTTGGTTGGTAACGGGCAGTCAGCCGTAAGGGTGGCCGTCGTTGCCTTTGACTTATCCCTGACTCGCCTGAAACTCGCGGCTGGTCCCAAAAACACACAGGGATGGGCCGTGCCAGCCATGGTGTTGAATTGGTGATCCATTTCAATCAGGGCAGAGAGAAACAAGACCACTAAGGTGTTTCCTTGGTGAGATAGCTGCTGCATTTTCAGGATGAGTGCATTAAGCATTGCATCACTGTGCAATTCGCTTATTAATAAGAGAAAACTAGGAAAATGAAAACATCAAAGAAAAATAATACAGCTTTATTGAAATGCAATATGGATGAGCCTCAAGTGATGAAAATTCCTGTAGAACTCTTGGAGAGTCAAAGTAGGTGAGATAATTTACGCTGACAGAGAATGTGGCCAAAGCTGCCTTAAAGCAGTCCCTGCAGATGAGGGAGACGGTGGTTCAAGTAACAGTGACTGCAGCTTTCCCCTGCCTCTGCAGCAAATAGTGGAGAAAATAGCTACCTCAATGACTATAATTTTCTGACTAGACCTCAGGTTGTTTTACTGAAACCTTTGTCACCACAGTTCTATTCACCAAACAATTCTGCTTTAGCTTGAGGCAGTGATAAAATTAATTTTGGGCTATTTACATCCCTAAGTTTATATACCTTTCTGATACTGTAAAGTCATTCTGTTTTTGATCGTAAATCTCTGTGTTTCAGAGAAGGATTATCCATTCCTGTGTCACTGTTGATGTAGTTTTTCCCCTAAATTGAATTAAAATTGGTGCATTTCCGTTTATCTTTTCTGTTCGATGTGAGCCATTTTATTCCGCATTTGATATTTTTATAATAGGAGGCGCTTTAGTCACCTGTTTTGCTCATTTTGCTGCTGCAGAAATCTTCCAAAAGGAGGTGCATCAGGATGAGGCAATGGTAGGTGTCATGTTTAATGTTGCTGCCCCATTTTGCCCAGTGAGACCTGGCGAGTGCCGTGAGACATTGTGGAAGGCTCAGACTTGCAAAGCGTAGAAGAGAGAGCTTTGGGAGGAAGACCGTTTATCTCAAACAGGGAGAAAGAGCCGAACGTTGGCTTCACCATTCCCTTTTCTTGAATGTCCCAAACCCCTAAATGGTAACAGAAGCTAAATTCCTGCCAAATCATGGCAAAAACATTTGTTAAATGCAAGTTCCTCAACTTGGGCTTGCACTAAACCAAGGGGCAGAGCTCGGTGATAGGAACCAGTAATCAGAGAATGGACAGGAGAGATGGACAGCAGGCCTGGGCCCGGGCCGTTGTGTTAGCACCCTCGGAGGGCTAAGGGGGAGGGGGCCGCAAGGGAGAGGAGGCCGCGAGGACTCCTGTGTTTTGCCATTTAGACATCTGTGATATTGAAGTACCACCCCAGGTCTGGGCAATTAGATTTCAAAGCATAATTGCAGCTCAAATGTAAGAAATGAATCAACACTGTTATTGCTTGTGAACAATTAAAGCATTGTCCCGTGGAAAATAAATGTGAGGGAAACATGTTGGTACGTGTAATATTAAGACTGTCAAGTCCTTAATTTGGGTAGACAAATGCATTGTAGATTAAAGCTGGAGAAAACAGATCAAATACGTAGCAGAGATCGACTGGTTTGACTTTCACAGTAATACTGTAATATCAGTGAAGCTGAACAAGAACAGTGTTTGTCAGCAGTGTCTTACTCTCACTGGAAGATAGAGAAAGGAGCGATGTCAGGAGGAAATAGGCAGATTTGCAATTAGGATTGTATGATTTAGCTCTTGGACTGCACTGTTTGATTTGACGGCTCATTGAGTGCTTCCAGTGACGACACTGTCTGATGCTCTTGCCAATCTGATCAGTGAAAAACAGTAATGCTGCAATGGGGCTGTTCTTGCTATTATTGAGAGTCTTTCTAAGCCATGCATTTCGTAAAGGCTTCCTGAAACCCATCCTCCTGCACAGTGGCTCTTCTTGGAGTTAACTTTGCTGTGAAATATTACACTAACTGACATCATGTTATTGTAAGTTAGAGCAGTAATAGCTCTGGAGCAAGCGAGGTTTGGTCAGTGTGCTGCTAGAATTGCCGCAGGATGCTTCAGGTCAGAGGCATTAGCTGTATCCTAGAGGGAATAAATTATGTGAATACATATAGATTGCTCACTCTAGATTCTGTGTGTGTGAATGCCATCCCATGAGCAGGACTTCACTTTCTGTTTTGCAACACTGAATGGACTGAGAGAGAGAGAGAGAGAGAGGCTTCAGGAGAGTAACCAATCTAAGTATTAGTGTTTATAAGGGCAAGATTTGTTCTGTTTGACAGAGAAAAAAAAAGAGGTATTAAGGAAAAGGTAGAAAAAATTGTGAAATCATTCTCATTTCGTTCTCCTCCAGCTCTGATGTTTGTCTGCTTGCTGTTGGCCTTAGTTTTTTTTTTTTTTTTTTCCTGGAGGCAATATCCCTTTTACTCTGTCAGTATATTTTCAACTTACTGAACCAGCTCTGGGAGTAGAGATTTTAGTAACTCATCAAAATACATGCGCACATTGAATATTGAATGCATGGATTTACTGGTAGCTGCGGCGAAGTTGTATAGCTGAACAAGTCAAGTGGAGGTGCTGTCCTTGTACTTTCTCTCCATCACTGCCAAGGAGGCAGGAAGGAGAGGAAGTAACATGAAAGGACAGAGCAAACCCATCACTATGTGTGCAACATTGCTGCAGTTGGGCTGTTGGAGACAGGCATTTGCAATTATATAGAAACAAAATTCAGTTGTAAAGACAAAATATTGTCCCAAGCAGCAACAGTGAATTTCAGGTAGCTGAAGGCCACAAAAACTAGCCCTACAGTTCTGAAGCAAGTACAGGCTGCTGCTTCCTTTGGTGCTCCGGGAGCTGGGTTAAGCTAAGGGGACCTACAGGCCAAGCTGCTGCTTGTAGCAGGATTAGCTGCACTGAGGTGGTCCACTGAGTTTGGGGAAAGAAGATTTTTTTTTCTTTCTTTTTCTCTTTTCTTTTCTCATGCCATACCTACAAGTATTTTGTGAGCTTCCTGTGCCAGGTCCATTTACTAGGTTAAGAGGGTGGTAGGATTTGCCTCCAAGGAACCTTGGAAATAGTTTTACTTTAGGTACTTTAATCCTCTCTGTCGTTACACGGTGGCATAGACTGTCACTTTTGCTGCTGCTGCAACATTTAAATTTAAAAAGATTTTGAGAATTTCAGCATGTATTGCAAATAAACCCAACTGCAAATAGCCTCCGTCACAGCAGCTTACAACATGGGTTGCTGCTGCTTTGGGAAATATCTTGAAACAGAAGGAAGAAGAGAGAGGCCAGTGCTTGCATCATTCTTTCCATATTGACCTGTTTCAATACATGTTACAAGTTATTTTAGGAGCAGTAGCAATATATAAATAGCTGTACGTGTTTGCATGTGGTAAGCAGTTTATAAACCTCTGAGTCTTTGTGCAGAGACTCGGTTTTGAACTGCACAAGTTAAGATAGCTGGCTAAAAACAAGCATCCACAGGGTGAAAGAAGCGAGTTTTTCAGAAGCACATGTATATACATCAAGGCATGGCATAGGTTACAATTTAAATAACCTGCAAATCCTTTCTACGCCAAGATCAACAGTTTTCTGTTCAGCAAATCCCCCAGGTCCCATGAGGATTCCTGGGATGAACAGCATAAGTGGTAGGATACACACAGATAAAAGAGATGATGAGGTTTCTGGGAATGTGCTACTGCAGTGAAAATCAAAGGTACTTTCCCATGTTTAAATCATCCATGCTTTTAAACTACATTATAGGTAAAAGTTTGCTTATACAAGAAGCCTAGGGTCTTCCAATTGTGTTACAGTGTCTTTGTTTGTTTATTTATTTACTTACTGGTCTGTGGGATAGCATAGTCTATTCGATATAACAGATGTGGGAGCCCAAGAATAACATTTTGGGGTCGATGTGGAAGCCCAAGTATTTACACATAGAATTAGCACACTTCTTTCTAATTTGTGTGCTGGGATTCTGGGAGTAAATATACATGGAAATAATATACGAATACAACTTACTTGAATAATTAAAGGTATTAATGTAAGGTGGAATTGGAATGAAGCAATACAAACACGTCTAATAAGTATTAATTGTAATTATTTTCAAGTACTAGATACCAATTCAAGGCTGCATTTTAAAATCATACAGCATCATTAGAAGTTACAGAATTATAGTGTACAATGCTGAAGCAAAAATTTAATTTGTTTAAGAAACCAAGGGCCTATCATCAGTCTTAGTTTATTCTCTCAGAAATTACTTGTGTTTTTAAGGGTGTCACATGAAAGCACAGGCACAATTACAGAGTTCAGAACTCAGTAGAAGGTCATTACAGGTGTGAACGACAAAGCTGGGCCACAGCGCAAGCAATCTTAGAAAGAAATAGCACCTCCATTCAAGTAGTAGGGAACTCTCAATTCTGTCAGGATCTGTTTATCCTTAAATATAAAGTTTAAATCACTAAAATTTATCTGTTTGAAGATACATTTAACGTGTCCACCTTTTCCTGGTCTGCATGCTTATTCTGGAATTATTTTTTAATTGGGTTGTATGTAACAAAATGTGCTAAGTGCTTCAGTTTCCAAATTACAGAAAATGAACCTGAGTTTATCCTGAATGTTTGATAGACTTCAGGGAATCGATAATGTAGATGGCAACAGAACATGCTGACTCCAGCTACAATAATAGATTATACTTGAAAAGGCAACAATTAAATACATAGAATAGAATGGTTTGGGTTACTATAGGAACAGTTAAAGAATGAGGGTTTTCAGTGTTACAAAGCACTGTGTGTATACAAGGGAAATGATGTTCTTCTCAGGCACAGAAGCCATAAAAGGTTTCCAAGGAAAAGATTAAGTAATATAAAATGTTTGAACCAAAAGCTTGTAAATATCTCCTTGCAATATGTCACTGCTTTTTGACTCCTTCCCTTCGCACTTCTGCCACTAATTTTCTGAGTTAGGCATTTGAAGCGAGGTGGCCAAAGCCAAGGGCTCTGCTCGGTAACCGTGCCCTAGCAGGTTGTTGCTGCTCTCTTGCATCTTAGATCAGTCTAGATTATTAACAATAGCAAATCTCCCTTAGATGCTGGCTTCTCTTGAATTGGTTGTCTGAATGCCTAACAAATATATTTCTGTGTTTATCCTCACAAATTGCCTTCATATTACGAATAATGTATTATAACTTCATAGTGAAGCGAGTGTCATAGATGGTCTCTAAGAGAAAAGTTTTGAACGTGTATTATACAATTTAGACATACATCCAGCTACTGGAAAAATATATATATTCTGAAATTATTTCTAACCTGGCCATATAATATTCAAGGCTATCCTTAACTGCAAAGGCGGTTTACTCCAAATGTGCAGCTGCCACCTGTGCCATATACTGCCATATGCCATATACTGCATATACTGCTCAGCTCTGAAAGTGCCAGGGGCAACTTGCTCTCATCCACTTTGGGTAGCAGTGGCATCAAGTGAAGGGTTTTCTTCCTTTTGACAAGTGCTTTAAAGATGACTTTGGAACATGTCAAAGAGATAGTGGAAGACAAACACTAAGTTTTGCGTGAGAGAAGAAAAAAGTGCGTGTGTTGTTATAGCTTGCTTTTACGCCTTGAGCTGGAGCAAGCTAAGTTGAGCCTGGCTATCGCTGGGGCTGTCCCAGTGATTGAAGGCATGAGTATTTCATCAAGTGATACCTTTCTTTTCAGTGAAACAAAAGCAGCCTGACTCCAGTTATTCTTATAAATGGTATTGTCCTGATTTGCCTCATTCACTTGTTTTCTCAAACAACCATTGCAAAATCAAGACAGGGCAAAATGTATCTTTCACAAGGTTTATTTTTATGCATTGTTCTTGCTAGAATTGACTTTGTAGGAAGCATATTTCTATGCAAATTCTGTGAAAACTTGTTATTAAAGGACCAGTTTGTGTTTTTTTTTTTTTTTTTCTGAAAAATATGGGTCTATCCTTTTTGTATTAGTGTGGTACTCAAAGTTACCTTTCAATGCTGCAGGTTACTTTGTTAGCTTCAGTTGAGTGAAAAAATCATGTAGCCTGAACTGATGTTCCTCAGAGGATGAGCATATTCCAAAAATACTTTGCTAATGTATCTGCCTTATTCTTTATAATGAAAGAAAATCATTAATAAATAACCAAAATTAACAGCAGAGATTATAAAGAAATGTGCTCAATGCATCACACTAGCTTGTGATGATCTGCAAGGAAGTAGAGGGGCTATAACCTCCTGCCCAAAGCAGGAGCTTGCTGAAGGTAGGCAAGATGTCTGGTGTATCAGGTAGTACATATCAGCTCTTTGTCTTCAACTGGCCCTAGATGAGGTTTGCAAGGGTCATTTATGTCACCTGCTCTTTTGTGTTTTACAGTAGTGCTCAGGGAGACAATCTCAGGGCATTTGTCCCAAGGAAGCCTAAGATTCATTCTTGGAAAATGAATATATGAACCTAGGCAACTTTGCCTGTAGGTGTCAGTAGTTGAATATAGTGCTATGAAGACAAACCTTAACATTAGCTTCTGTGCAGGCTTCCTGGGACTCTAGAAACAATGGTTACCTTTATGTTCTCACATTTGTTACTCACTTTTTTCAGCAAAACTAATTATTTGAGCTAGAATAGAATACTACCCAGCATGTCTGTCTCAGCTATGCATGGCACAGCTGGCACAAGAAGTTACTCAACACCAGCTTTAACCTGGAAATGATGTGCAGGATATGTTATCGGTAGGTTGCTTGGGTGGTTGACACAGTTGTTACACGTTTGATATGCTGCTGTCAAGTCTGAACTGGGTTTTTCTTTTCTTCTCCTTCACAGCCCTCTTCCTATAGATTGTCTGTGGAGTTGGAAGGAGAGAGCTGTACCGATTAATGTGTAAACGTTCATCTTTGTTGATGGTGACTAGAACATATGCTAATCTCTGTAAATGTTTTTTGTTGTTGCAAAAAGGGTTAACTGTAGTTCATTTTGATAGGGCAACTAAATTTTTCAATGGATCTGTCCTTGTTTGCACTAGGACAACCTCTTCTAAGGTGCCTCCATACTGTGTGATCAGGACTGCCATTGGAAATGGACGCAGTTGAGCCCTGTCTGCCCTAGGGAAGCTAGTGAGGAAAAAGCAAGTTTGCCATCTTGCCTGCTCTCTGCAGGATTCCTGAAGTTGTGAAGCCCATTATGTATTGATGACACAGGTATAAAGATGTTCTTCCAGGCACACCTATGAAAAATGCATGTCTGTTCTAAAGATGTGTCACCTCAGATGCATATTGGCAGCCATCTGAGTATGTCATGTCATATGGCATGGCAATATTTAAATAGCTTTAGGGAAATCAGTCCAAAAACTGAAGGAAAAATGGAAACAAGATAAAAGGTTTTTCTTATTTCCTGCAAAACTAATCAGTAATTTTAATCTCTTCTGTGTAAAGAGGCAAAGGAGAAAGTTGTAATCCAAACAGGTGAAGGTTGTGTCCTCGTAAAGAGTGGACTGTGTTTTTATTTTGAATAATTTAAGCTCTTTCTGTCTTTGGAGATAAAGACTGTAGAGGGAAAGAATCTCTTCTATAGTTTTAACCATTAAAAAGAAATTCAGTCATCTCTTACCTTTTCTGTCTTGAAAATTCACTTCAGATATTAATGGTACTTAAAAATTCATTTGCCATCCATAATGATTTCATTGAGGAACACTGAAAACTTTCATCGTAAAGGAGTTCTAGCTAGTTACTAGATATATAAGATCTTATTTCTTCCATATGGGAATTTTTAAGCTGCAGCCTGACTGCTTTTGATAAAGATCTCAAACCTTCTGGGAAAAAGTAAATATGTTATTCTCAGTATCCTAACTGAATCAGGCAGTGGCTTTGCACCTTTTGTAGACAAGTTCCTGAGACAAGTGTCCCCTTTTGCAAACTTCCAACCTTATTTATTAAGCTTTGCCCTTTGAAGAAACCTGGCAGCACTCAGGGAGGTCTAAACTTGTAGTCTTGAAGTCTACCAGAGCGTCATACATAGATTTTCAAATATTGTTACAGCTTACTGGCAATTGAAAACTGGGAAGAGCGCTCTGGGTTTGTGCTGCGTCTATTTAGGCCATACTTGTCCTCAGGTAGGGATGCTAAAAAGTGAATATGATGCCCTCTTGACATCCTCTCTCTCTTGAAACTTATATACAGCTACTCCAAAACTTGCCTGGACATTCGCTATCACTTGGGGGAGAAACCTAAAGCAGACAACTGAGGAAGAGTGGTCAATGTCTGGAGGTACGGAATGTATCAGGAGCCTTCTAAGACATAACAGCTACCAGTGGGATAAAAGCCGCTTTTTTTCATCATCTTTTTTCTTTTCTTTTTTAATGACAAAGTCTGAATCCCCAGCCAAACCCTATGTTGCTAATTTACAACTTTGAGTTTCAAGGAGATGTTTTGGTGAGGGTATGGTAACAGATGTGTCTGAAGCCTTAATTGACGGGTATTTTCTGTGTGTAGCAGACTGTTTACAGTAGCACTGTTGTAGCACTGTTTACAGTATTGGTTTTTCTCAAAAATTTGTTTTCATAGATTTCCAGGAGCAGAAGACTCAGGTATGTAGCAATTTTAGCAAGTTACAGTAGATGTTAGTAGGGTCTATGTAAGCGCCTGTCTAAGTCAAGGCCCTTGGAAAAGCTCTAGTGTAGTAATAAAACAGAAGGACTAAATCATCTCTACTGTTCATTATTTCCTCTGTATTTCTTCCCATGGAAAACACATCTTTTTTGCAGCAATCTCAAGTCATTAGAAATTTTGGCATTAAAACAGGCGATTTAAAAATGATGATCTGAAAAACTAAGCTCCATATCTAGTTGCCTGCTGGGTTATCTGCAAAGATATTCGTTGGTCCTGCATGATTTCTTGATACCACCGTCATGCAAAACAGGATTCCTTAGCTGATTTTTCCATGCTGTTGTTTGGAAGAGAGCCATGGAAACGCAGATTCAAGTCAAGCCAGAATCTTAGCATGTAGATGTGATCTGTGTGTATGGTGGAATCTTGCACGTTGTTCATGCCCTGCCTGTTACAGTTGGAAACCTTTACTTTTTCTGTTTCAAAAAGATTGGAATGCAACTTGATATTTAATTATTTGCTTTTTAAAAGGATTGCTCTTGCAACTGCACGGATATTTCAGGGGTATGTCTTTGGCACAGTTGAATTCCTCATTTTTTAAGAAATTATATTGCATCAATGTCATTAAGTGTCTCTTAACCACTCCAGATAAAAAATCTTCCCTAATTACAGTGTGCTTATTCATTGCCCCTTAAATTCTTTTCCACCTCCAACTTGAACTATTGGCCACTCTTTTGTTCCCTGAATAAAAGGAAATTGGTCAATGGGAGTTGAAGTTAGTAGTCCAGATGAATAGGAGTTACCTGTGCGTACCTGAGGGCGGAATGTGAACCATTTACATTTAATTAAATGTAGTGTTCTGAGCACAAAACAGATGTAATCTCTACTTAGTCCAATACAGGAAAGAGCAAATCTAGTTAAGCAACAGAATAGCAGTAGGATGGGAGATCTGAGGAACCAGACATATTGTTAAAATGTCATTGGACATGGGAGCTACATCTACCCTGCAAATAAATTGCATGGATGACTTAAATGCTGAGTTGGAGACTCTGGTACCGTTGAATCTTTAATGAAACAATGCTATGGAAAAGAATGGCTCTGTTCAGAAAGCATTGGGCAAGGACTGGATGTGTTGGTATTAATTCATTTTTGAATAAGTGTATAGAGCTCTGCTTTATGTTACTGTTGTGTTAAAAGCTTAGTATCTTCCCTCTATCTATTTTAACTTGTGGAGAAACTTTCTTGTAAATCCTTGGTTGTATATAAGCATAATTTGATTTATATAAGCATAACTTATGGTCTGTTTTCTAAAAGCAGAAACATCTTTGTTTTTTTCCCTCTTAATTTTATTGTGAGATTTTTTTTTTAACCCAAATAATGCAGTCCTTTTCAGATTGTTCAAGGCAGATATCTTTTTTTCCTTAGAATAAAATCCAGAATCCTCATAGGCTGTATCTTTGCATCTTCAGAACATAACCTGTGGGAATATTTATTCATACTGATCTCAGAGGATTCGGAAACTAATCTGCACCCTTAATACCATAGATAAATAATTCTCCTATGTGTTTTCTAAGAAAACTTCATGGCATCTTATTAGGCAGATAATAAAAGACCTATTTTTATCAGTCAGTTATATTTTGGCATAAAATAAACTCTTTTGTGTTGCTAATAAGCCATACTCCTTAGTTTTAAATTAGTTTCTTTCTCCTATTTGCTACTGCAAATCTAGAAAGTTTTTTTTGTTATATTTTTGTTTTACTCAGGGAGCATTAGGTAGTAGTAGTATCAATGTGCTTGTACTAGTTACTATCATTTTTTAAAAAAAACTAGTTTCAGTGAACTCATGACATTTTAAGCCTGATAAGATTGCTTTAAATCTCAGTTTCCTCACCAAGGGGAACACTGTATTTTAAACCCCAAAGAGAAAAAATGTCTTGCTTGGATTATACTGCTATGAATAAAAGAATTGTGTTAAAATGTTCCTTTGCAAGGATTTTAATATTGTTAGTGTGCGGTAATATGTCGGATCTGTAAAATGTTCCTTTGCAAGGATTTTAATAGTGTGCGGTAATATGTCGGATCTGAGGAGCAGAGAAGTTGTGCTAAGATGGCAAAATATAAATACCTTATTGGTTTTGCATAGGATTTTTAGATGGTAGATGGCACTTACTTAAAAAAAAGGAAGGGGGTGAAAACTGCTTTCAGAATGTTTTTTTTTACTGCCCTCTGTCCATCCACTGCAAATTGATCCTTAGAGTTTTGTGGAAATCTTGTACTACTTTTTCAGTCCTTTAACATGATCAGCTGTATAACCTCACTTGGCTCTGTGATAAAATTCTGTCCCTTTCTCCAGAATAAATGCACAAAATCTGCTTGTACATTCAAAGCCAAAATGATGGACCTCATATAAGTCTATGAAATCTCTGGAACAGTCCTTTTTTTCCCTTTTTGTTCTGATGGCTAAAGTTCAGGAGTTGTGTCCATGTGATGAGGAAGTATGTCTTGTGAAGAGTAGCTTTTTGCCTTTTTAGATACCAGGTGTGCACATGCCTACCACTGATCAACTAACTCCCTGCTGTAAATTGTGTTCTTGTTAAGATCCAGTAGAAGCCATTGAAGATTCACTTCACTAATTGAGAATGAAAATTGGCCTCTCTTCCCCCCCCTCATGAAAGTAATGTAAAACATGATCTTTTGGGGAATCATCATCATTTCATATAAAAGCATAAGAGTATGTAGATATATTTCACCTTGGGGAATATCAGCACAGATTATCACCAGTCAGGATGACTAAGTCATTACTACTTTTTTGTTTTTTTTTTAAACAGTAAAGTCTGTGATTAGGTGAGAAGTATCATTTTGTTAGTGAACGATAATGCTGCTTGGAAATTTATACTTCTCCAATACTGTTTTTTGAAATTGCTTCAGTATTTCTATTTATGTCAGTTTTGTAAGCCTTCGTGAATGAAAAATATGGTATCGTCAGGCAATTTAGTATTAATTTAATGAGCAGTAATACCAATACCATATGCTATTGATAGTGCTTTACCACTCTCAGTACAATATGAAATAATATAGAATGTGTGGGTAGGGTAGTCCTTCAGGAAAGGTAGGTAGTTTTCAAGTTAGTGATTGATTCCCAGATAATTGGGAAGTAATTCCCAAATTCCCCTCCTCCACAAAGAAAAAGGTTTTTGTCTAGACTTTCATGGAACATAGTGATTAAAGCTTGCACTGAAAGCAATTAATGTTCCGCATCTGCAGTAACGTCAGATTTTCATGGTTTATTAATCTCACAGTATGCTGAAGTTTAAACAGTTTTCATATGGTACTGTCCTTCATGGGGCTCTTAATAGAGAAAAGTTACAGGGTTTGGTGTTGAAAAGGAGAAGAATATTAAGAATATTGAAGGTCTCTGTGGTTTATTGCTATTTTTAACAGCCTTTTCAGTTACCCAAGGCCCACAGTCTGGCAATTCTTTCATCCTGGTGCTTTAGGGGAAGACACAAGGCAGGCTCTGTTAGCCCTACCTTAAGAGTGAGGAACATCTGTAGAATGTATATAAAAAAAATATATCCTGCTTTTCGGAAAGTGTTTTTTTCCCAGCTAAGAAAACTGTGGTAAGTTCCTGATACTTATAGGTCTTCCAGTTAACCAGAGGGGAGGAAAAAAGAAATAAATAAAAATTTTAGAGTCTTTTTTGGAATATGGTTAGTGACCTGCTAGCAAAAAATGTTATCTCAAGTAGATGTTATTTTGTGCATATGTACAATTTTGTGCACAGAAGGCATTTAATACTCACTAACCCCTCATGTTGGTCTAATGAACTGCCTCCCCATAACTGTGAGTAGAATCCAAGGCTGAGGTCACACTGCATCTCAAGAGGAGAAAAAGCTGAAAGTCATGTTCTGTCTTCTGGAGTGCTGCATAAAAGATATTTTCATTGCACTTAAAGAAAATTAGTGGAAATTTCACTCTTACCATGTCTGCGAAGACTGTCTTCATTGTCCCCTTTGATAGGAAACGTTAGGAAAGGTTGTGGTCTTTTCTGATAAATTTAAACAGTTAAATTAAAAATGGCTATTGCCTCTTTTCATACCTTTTCTCTGCTGAAATACTTGCGAGGTGGATTCTTTTCATGGTCTGTAGCTATTGGTTTCATACCTTTTCTCTGCTGAAATACTTCCATGGATTCTTTTCATGGTCTGCAGCTATTGCACAATATGAAGGTTAATAATTTCTGGAATGTGTCTTTCATCAAAGAAACCAATGTTATAAGTGAGTGACTCTCCTTAAACCTGTTTGTAGTTGCACACAAGAAAGTTCTTATAATCATCTCTCTGCATGTGGACAAGAGCTTAAAAAGAATCAAAATATGGAAGATTAGAAGAGGATAATGAAGATCAAAAGATGAAAGATATTACCCAAAAGAAAAAAAAATGGAGAAAATCTTGAAATCGCTTTGTGCTTCCCTCAGTTTAAGTGGGAGAACTTTGAAGATGGTGGTAATATTCCATTGTGTTTCATCTTTTTCATAATAGCAGATTTTGAAACTTGGAGTGAGTGTATTGCCTAATAATGTTTTAAAGACTACATAAGAAGCTGTACTAGAGTACAATATAAATAATATAAATAAGATGTTCTTCTCTTTTTGCTGTAATGACTAAAGATACTGGCTTGTTAGACCTCAACTTCAGATGAATGCTTAGGTGATGAATCTCTAAAGGAAAGGGAAACCAATATTGGTGTTTTATTGGACACCATTTAACAACTTAGTTGCAAAGTGAAATCAGAGGGATTTGTAGTCATGGTGCTGGGTTTTGGACGAAGTGGAAAATCATCATCTTGATCGTTTCTGGTCATTAAAGGTTTCCCAGGTAATTTCAAAATTTCTGTCAGATGGGCTTTGCTAATATTTTTGCAAAGTGAGTTTCTGGATCATTGCTTTCTATTTTAAGGAATTTTTTGCTATACAAATTCTTCTTGTTTTATGATGTGTGTCATGGACTGCCCTGAGGTAAGTATGGCTTTGTAGCACAGCCCTGTACTTGCTGCTTGCCCACTAACATGTGGGCTTTTCCTTGGGAGTGAGCTTGGATCTTAGCTTTGCCTTAGGTGCTGTTGAGCCAGGATGCTAAGGAACTTTGGTATACCTAGTATCATCCTGTCTGTCCTAAGCTGCTTTTATTAATGTTACTAGCAACTGAAGACAATAGCACTTTTGGAAAAACCAGACTTTACTTGGAAGGAATTCAGTGAAACAGCAGTAAAGAAAATCTTATACCTAATTGTTCAGTGAAACTTTACAGCTTTTGTTTCTATCGCTTGGGCCTTTCACCTGTGCCTTAAGCAAAAATAATTACAGATACTCTGAAATGAGTAGCACAGAAAACCCGTTCTTGGTTCACTCGGGTGTTTTGAGGCCAGATTTTGGATGCTGTTTAAGGTGCTGACATGAGCACTTTTCATGTGCTGTTGCAGCTGTTGAGCATTTACTGCTCAAAAGCTAATGCTTTGGGTCAGCAGATTATTTATATTTCATTAACATTAATTAGCCCACAATACCTATCAATACTATGCCTAACTAATGACAGATGGATTGAGAGAACATAAGGACCATTGAATTTTTTAGAATGTATTATTTAAGAACTGTGTTGCTGTCTTTCTCCTTGACTCCCTGCTAATAATCTGACATTATAATAGTTTTTCTCTATGTTGATCAGTCTCTGGACAGTGAAGCTGGAGGAAGGAATTAAGGCTGCCTGTAGTCCTGGAAGCCACAGGTTGCTGTGGACACACAGCAACCTGCTTGTTGGGAATGTTTTTGAAATACTTTTTTTTAACAATATTTTGATTCCATAACAAATAGTTATGTGAACCCTTTTGCTCTCTGTGGTGAGATATCAAAAATATAAAGATTGACTACAGCATGCAATTCAGCAGTTTAAAAACATTCACCACTGTTTACTGAAAACCTTGCTTGCCAAAAGTAAAAACAGGTTATAGTTCTGCAAAAACCCCACGAGTTTGATGGGAACATTTTCATTGCATTCAGTGTGCAATAAAATGGGGCATATTTTCTCATGAGCCTCGGGAATTTAGTAAATTTTCAGGAAATGTGAAGAGAAGTGGAAAGAAGAAAAAGAACAGAGTTTTTTTTAACATCTATTCTCTTTTGGCAATTTCTTTGTCTTTTGCCACCAGAAGCAAGTCTAGCTTAAATGTGCCATGGACCTTTGAATTAGAAAATTGCTCATTAAGGCTCTTGGTGGCCACACTCTTGTTTTCCCACAGTAACTCTCATTCCTATTGATGCCATCAGTAACCAAGGCCAACAAATGCTGTACCCTGAGGGGCCAGATCTTCAGATTCGGTCTGGGAGATGGACTCAGTTCGATTGCTACCTGGTGGTATCCAGCATGATGAAAACTTGGAGTTTAAAAATATTGGAAGTCGGGTCTGCGTGGCCGCTTCATGGGGCCCATGAGAGCTTGGTCCTCTGCCCAGAAAGAGGATCACACGTCAAAACGACACCAGAGGAAAGAGTTTCATGGGAACTTGGCATCCCAAGAAGCTGAGAGGTGCTGGGAGGGCCAAGTGCTGCTAGTCAAGATTGGATGCAGCCTGCCCTGCCCTGCTGCCTCCTGAGAGCTGCCAGCTGCTTCATTTAGTGGTGTTCTTTCATGGCTGGAATTGCTCACCTGGGAAGCCAGTAGTGAAAATGTCCCCATAAACCCAGCACTGGCCTCATGGCCCTCTGTAATGCATCATCTCGTTGTTGTAGGCAGGAGAGTATATTTGAAACGAAACACTGAGAGAAAAGCTGCTTGGTAAACCTGCTTTGCACAGAAAAAGCTGCAAAGGAAGGTAAGCTTGGAAAACAGTTTTGCCATTTCCAAATGCAGTTGTGGAAACCAGATGATAACTGATTTTTTTCTATGTGATGGATGAGGTGCACTTTATTCAATATGTAACACCGTGGGAACAACAGAGATTTAAAAATAAGCTCGTACAAAATACTCATCATGACAGCCCCTGGAATGGCACAAGGCATCACTGGTATCTGTCACTGAACAAATGAGCAGCTTGAATTATCTTCATTACCAAGGGTGAAGGGAACCTCAGAAACCTGTGGTTTGGGAGGATAAATACATTCAAGCTGAAAATTCCAAAGTTGAGAAAAGGAAAGTAACATTTGTTGGTGAAAATTACTGTTTTCAGGCCTCACAAAGGGGAGGAAATGTAGATTAAAATATTCTAGATACATTTTTTTTTCTAAAGGATTTGCTGTATTTCTTTCTTTGTAAGGTTTTCTCTGAGTTATTCTTCTACCTGCTAAAATATCGTTATGTGAACTGATGACTGCATACCCTCGGGGATATTACCATATAAAAATTCTGTTTTTGTGAAATTAATCTCTATAAAATTGGGTAGTAAACATAAGCAGAAAAGCTCTTGAAGAAAATCTGTAGACTTTAGCAATTACATATGCTCTTTCAATGCTGCCAAAGGAGGATCGCAGCTTGAAGATATTATTTAAATGTATAAATATATGACTTGTCTTTTGAAAATTCTTGACTAACATCCAACATAAATTTACATTCATTTTTAGTAACCACGGTTTGAAGGCTCTCCTTTTTGTATTTGCAATCAACAATTCACATGTAATTTATGTTTCACATATTTTCCTTAAAAAGTAGTATTTGGGCAATGAAAAAATTATTAGCTTCTGCTCTCTCTAGTGCTTATTGCCTGTCAGTGACTGCTTGGGAGATGGTGGGAGTGAAGCTAGACCAGTGAGCAAATTTTCATTTCATACATTTGGATTTTACCCAGTCAGTGTAATTTTTACCCCCAAAATTTCTCTGTTAATTGTCCCATTTAAATATTATTCTGAATAGTTAAACTAACACATTCTCATCTAACTCCTATGATAGATGGGATTCCCTAGGTGTCTCTAAGCAAATGTGTGTTTTCAGGGATTCAGAATAGTATTCAGAATAGTATTAAGCTAATCCAGATGACATTCCAAGGGACAAGAAGGAAAATTTCAGCTTCAAAAGCATATTCTAATAAAGTTAGAAACAAATGAATTAGAAATAAAATGGCCAATTTTCTTATTTAACTGGAAAAAAAAAACCAAAGCAGCCTGACAATACACTTTATTTCCAAACTATTATTGTGTTAAGTTTTAGTAGGTTGAAATAATGTAATCTAATTATTTATATCAAAGCTTAGCAAGAGAATATCATGTGTCATAATAAATCGGTGCTGTTTGGATGTGAACTAAAAAATGGAAGTAAATGCTTTGGAAACAACTACATAAAATTATACAACTCTTTTAAAAAAGTAAAGCACAGTTTTTCATCTTTTTTTTATCACCATATTAAATCTCCTTTCTGACAGCTAATAGGAAATTACAGTGATTTAGGGAGTGAATCTTTATCAGTAGTTGACAGGTAGAAAAAAATGATAAGGCCATACAAACAGTTATTTATAATAGCATTTAGCTGGAAAGTGGCAGTCACTCAGTGTTTGATTTAGGTAATTTTTCAAGGCAGTAGAAATACCTTCTGCAGCCCATCAGGCTCTTTTTATGAGCCTGTTACTGAAGCATGAAAGTGTGTCTGCTCACTGCGGAAAGAACAAGATAAATGCAAAACTGGATGCAGTCGCGTAGCAGATAATGCAATTATAGATTCTTGTCCTGCTTACAAATGATAATTCCTTTTTGAACTTGAGCTGGTATTTAATGGTTCTGGCTTCTCCCCTCTTCCTCAAACGCACCCAGCGGCCAGGCTGGGCCTGAGGGCTTTAGCCTGTTCCAGGAAAGGGGAGCTTGGCACAGCCGTGCCCAGGATTTGCCCAGGGAGGGGAGCGCTGGAAGTCTCTTCCCTGTCTCTCCCATCTGTTTCTGTTTTGCTGCTCTGCCATTCTGCCAAAGGAATTCCTCCTCGTGTCACTAGGTGCTTTCCTTCAGCGTGTTGGGGATGGGGAAATGAATGCCCTCTTGGTGCCCTATATTTTTAAGAAACATTGTTAAAATGGATTGAAAAATCTCCAACTGCTCTGTGCTGAGCCGCCTTGCTCTCTGGCCAGGGTGGCAGTCAATAAAGCCAAAATGTTGTGAGGGTACCTTTTCTTTTGCCCAGATTTCTGCCAAATACTGGGGCTGGATTTGCCCAAGTGAGTCTTAAACAGTAAACCATTTTATGCTTGAATTTTACAGTTTGGTGCTTGTGGAGCTTTTTCATGTTCTGGCTTGCTTGGTCTCAGTTTGCAAGGGACATTACAAAGCTCTCATTTTGCATTGCTCCCTGCTCACACTGTTCAGCAAAACTGCTTCCAAAAATCAATGGAGCACCAGGACCTTATTGAAAACCCAGCCTCTGCAGCAGGGTTGTGTGCTCCGAAGCAGTGGGGCAAATTGCATCTGTGTTAGAAAACAAGTGCAGCAGGTAAAGATTCTGTGCGTTGTGATTAAGATCTTCAGTGGATAAAGCTATTTTTTAGTAGGGACTTGAAGAGTTTTAATGCATGGGAGTTTTTTTTTTCTGATTGTCTATAATTTCAGAGAATAGAGATGAGGAATTTTGTCATCTGTTCCATTTTTATGTGGTTTGTACCAGTAACAGCCCTGGACAAGACTATGAGCTGAAATTTGGATTTTCCAAGGTTTGGTTAAATGTTTTAATCAGAATTCTGTCTCTCAGTCTGTCTTTTCTGGTGTGTCATCAAAAAAGAATGACACTTCAGTATTATCTGTAGAGTATTGTTAGAATATTCAGAGACATTGCCCTTAAGAAGATACATGACATGCAGAGGAGCTATGCAGGGATTAAAAAAAAAAATTAAAGAAGTTACTTGTCCATTCACATATTACTCCAAACAGTTTAACTAACACATTCTTGTCTTACAGGATCTCATCTGTCTTTATAGGTGACAAATAAGGCACAAAGCAGGTCAGGGTGTTTTGCTGTGTAATGTCTACTAATTGCAGTGAAAGTTGACTGAATCTCCAACTGGCTTAGAACTTGTTTTGATGCTTGATCAGCCTCATAGGGAAACATTTCTTTCATTGTACCCAATTCTAGTTTATTCCTCCTGTCTCTTTTCTTTCCCTTGCACCTCTCTCAAGAGCTTGGCTTCTGTCATCTCAGAAGCCTTCTTGTAGGTCCTGGGGGCTGCTGTGAGATGTCCCCAAAACTGTCCATCTCCAGGCTGGTCCCTCAGGCCCTCCTTGCAGAACTTGTGCTAAATCCCTGCCCAGCTTGGGGTCCCTTGTGGCACTTGGTTCAGTTGATCATTCCTCTTGGTGCAGAGGGGTTAAACATGGATGCGCTCTTCCCCATAGCGTCTGAGTGCTGACCAGGGAGGAGCAGGCATTTCTCTTGACCTCCTGGCTCTGCCTTTGCCGATAGAGCCCTTAGGCTGTTGGCCTTTATGCCGGTTTTTGATATATCCGCTGTCACTGTCCACCCTGCAAAACTCTGTGTGACTGAGATGTGCTGAGAGATGCTTCTGCCTGAAGAAAGGCAGGGTAGAAGTTTTCACTTCCATATGTTGGAAAATGAATTTCTTTTCCTCCCCCTTTATGAGGCCTTAACTCAAGGTTATTGTGCCTTACAAGAAGGCATTAGCATCCTAAAAAACAGCCATAACTGGTGCATGAAGGATGTAAAAGAATATTATTTTTCACCTTTACCTCTGCATGTAGATCTCAAGCAAAGCTGGTTACCCTTGCTGCGCGTTGCTTTTATTTGTTTGTTCAAGTCCTCTCTGTGAGATCAGTGCCGTTGCTGCTTTTACAGTGCCTTCCCTGGCAAGGACCAGTTAATCATAAGGTACTTTAAGTTTAGATTTTATTTTTATTATTTTTATTATTATTATTTTTAGGTTATTGGACATTTAATAGAGGTTTTGGTGCTTCAAGGAGGAAATGATAGCTAGCTTCCTATCTGAGCATCCTCATTACATTGCCTTATGCTTAGTTGCTCAGGTGAAATGAATATTTTTCTGCCTTGTTTGGGTTGACTCTACAAAAGCTCGAGAAGCATCCAGTTAGGCAGTTCTGTGCGTTCACACATCCATTTCAGTATCAGCTTAACATGGTCTACTGTGAAGCTGCCAACGCCTGTAAAATGGCATAGCTTTTAATGATTTTGTTTAATTTTCTTTTGAGCTGGCTGTGTGTTAGGGTGTCTCTGTGTAACTAATGATTCGTGCAGGTGTATGTCTCTGCACACTGTGCATCACCTGCTTGAATAATTAGACAGAGGCAATGGAGTTAGGCTACAAAACAGAAACACTCAAGCGGAAACCCTAATCTGCCACAATAATTTCAAGAAAAGGGTTGTTACTGCCTCCTGTACACCTTGAGCAGGCTGTGTTATTCTGCATAGCCACAACAGCAGAAATTTTAGCCCACGGAAATAGAGGTGCTCTTCTAGTATGCTGGATTCTGTCTACCATGGAAATGGACGTTTCATGAATTAAAAGAACCCAGTGTTTTAGTAAAGCATTTCTTGTGAAATGCTTGGCTTTTCAGGTGAGTTTGGAAAAGGTTTATGAACTGCAACATGAAGTGGGAAAATGCTAAATATATTGACATTTCCAGCGGGAAATGCTTAAGTATCTACCAACATAACTAGAGGAAAATGCAGTACCTTCTCTCCTGCCCCTGCCGGCACTCAGTTGGTTTCCCAGTCCTTGGTAGATGGTCCTTTTGGGAGCGCAATTTTTTAAAAGTTATTTTGATTTTTATGTTTTTCAGTCTGATATTTTTCTTCCATGTTCGGTCTCACATTTTGGCCTTGGCAGCAGAGAAAAGCAGCATTTGGCCTTTGGCCATGGCAGAGAAAATAAAGTAATTGGGCTGGTAGAGCCAAAATGTCATATCTGGTTTACACCATAGGGTTTTCTTGCCTATTCTATAATTGATCACTTTGCAGAGGCTTCCCTGCACGTGGGGCAGAGCTCTATGTTGCAGCCCTCTGTTCCTGTTTCTGTCACCATCAATGATTTGAAGCTGCAGCTTTACTCTTTTTTTTTTTTTTTCCCATGTGTTCAGATGATATCTTTTTGTGCAGTATAGTATTAAAGATCATTTGGGCTTGTGAGACCAAGGGAAGTGTTTGTCATTTTTTATATCTTACTATATTTTTTGCCATTTCACCATATCATTTGGCATCATATAACTGGATGAGGAAGATCAAACATTACTTGTCAGGGTCATACTATGAGCTGGAGCTCAATTATACAGTCTCAGTTGACAGCAGTTAGCAGTGGGGAAAACCTTTGCAGGCAGCAGTTTCAAAACCCAAGGGTGTTTTCAAGTAGGCACTGCCTATCAGGGAAACCACAGAAATATATCCTGTCTGCTCGGCTGGCTTACGGGACATGCTGATTTGCTTGGCTCTTGCTTACTCTCTTTCTTTTTCTTTTTTTTCTTCCTCCTGTTTTTAATCCATTATCTCATTTTTTGGTAGGTATTTTACCTTTCTCAGATTGGCATGAACAATTATCAGCTGTTTTAAGTACTGGGAATCTTGTAGTAAATCAAGCATTTGTGGGGCAGCGGTGCTGAAATACCTTCAGTGATTTCAGTATTTACACATAGCCACTTCCAGGGCTATTTGCTTATAAAAAGTATCAAATGTGGACTTGCCTAAATCTCTGTGCCAGGAGAGGAATATTACTGTAAAAGATATTGGAAGAAATTACTTTGACTCAAATTTACTTTGAATATGAGCTAAGAATAAGAACAGATCTAAACCATGAGCTATTTGTTTTTATGCTTTCCCTAGGAAGAACTGAAATAATCAGGGACTCTGAGATCTGTTTGGGGTGCAAGGGATTTTTTTTTTCCTGTGCTTATGTTGAAAAGCAGATGCGTCCTTGGGGAGGATGCTCTCCAGCTGCACCTTGTCTCTGTGTGGAGATGGCCCTTTGGCACCTGCACATGCATGGTTCTCCTGTACGTGCCAGTTTCTGTGGGAATGAAACCGAAGAGGCTGGAGCGGGCCAAGGCTGACTGCAGATCAGCCCTGCAGGTCCAGGGGTCTCTGCAGAGCCTCCACACCTTGGAGAGGACCTGCCTGGTCATCAGTTGGGATGTATTCAGTACGTCAGGTGATACATGCAGTTGACCCATTTATATGATTTATTCCCTCTGTTTTTGGAGGTGAAGCATACCACTGTGGGCAGTCCAAAGGTTTGCATTTAAGTCCTTCATTTAGCAGATCTGAAGATCTATTTTAGGGTAAGTAGGTGAAGTCAGCAAACAGGAGAGAGATCTTACCTTAACTTGGATGCATCAATTGCGTTCACAAGAGTCTCACTGCCCCTGGAAAAGCAGGTTGCATTTTGTGCTGTAGACTTTCTGACAAAACTTAAGTAACCAACAAAACCTCTAATAGTTTCTTAGGAACAAAAGGATTTATGGAGCTAGTGTATTATGTTGTAATAGCCCTTAACAGTACTTGACATTAAGTGAAATGGATTTTTTAAACAAATAGTCTTCCAAGCTGACTGGCTGAAGAGGCTATTTTGATGAATAATTACTCTAGGTAGCAAGGACTGTTCATGATAGGCTATTTGTAAGATAATGTTAGTGAAAATGATATTTAATTTGTAGTTCTTCATTATTCTCAGTCTGGCTTCAGAGATACATGATACCGAGGCATCGAGTGAGAAACTTTGGGGTTTTGTTACCTGCCTCTTCAATGTGAAGCAGCGTTTTGTGTCAAAGAAAATTGCCTGCTTGCACAACCTCTTTCAAATGTTCTCATGTAAAAATGCTGTAATTTTCCAAAATATTTTAGAAATCATATATTAAAACTAAATGCTAAAATACCTTGTTGTTAGAAGTAATGTTTGCAGAAATTCATAGAGACACATTGAAGTGTATGGTGTAGACCTATCCCAGATGCCAGTTAAGTTAGAAAATTGTGTGTGTCTAGTTGAGATCACAATAATACTGAGCTGCTTGTGTCTCCTGGGGAAAAAAGAGAGGTTACAAAAGCATCCAGGCTTCTGGGTGCCTAAATCCAATTGAGCCTCCTGCTTTGTTACTTCTGGAAGCAGAAGTAGATATCAGTCTCAACCTTCAGAGCTTCAAATGTTCGTCTGTTCAGTCTCCTGTTGGTGCAATTGCAGTCCATAAGAAACCCAGGTTGTAAACGCGCCACCTCTTCTTAGTCTAGCAAGGAGCCAGGATAACTTTTCAATTTTGGGCTGGGACCCATCATCTTTGGGCCCCAAAATATTTTCCAAGGTTGTCATAAGTCACAGGAGAGTTAGCTGACAATTTTTCTCAGCTGCTTGTCCCCCTCAGCTCTTGCACAGAGTGTGTTTACAAGTGCAGTGCTCAGGAGAAGCTGTGGCTCTCGCTGTGCCTCACATCACTGGGGGGTTTTATTTGCTTCCGAGAGTAAAATCCTGCAGCACTGAAGGCAGAACGTGCTGTAGGCTTTACGAAATCATCCTGCCTCGAGTCAGGTCCCGACACAGCGACTGCAGCGAGCCACGGGGCATGGTGCTTACAGGCATTTGTAAGGTGCTTTGCTGAATGTTTTGGGTGATGATTTCTGGTGATAGCAAGTTGGTGGTCCCTGAAGGAGTTCTGCAAAATGGGAAAAGGGCCTCAACCAGCTTTTGCATCTGCTCATACTTTAGCTACGTCGCTTACTCGAGGCTGTGGCAATCTATTTTGTAAACTAAATGATCTTTGTCATTGTTATCATCGTCTCTATCCAAAAGGGTCACTTCTTATAAAATGATATTGTGCATTACAGTGCTTGAGCATTATAGAATTATGCCTTGTGCCAGGAGTATTGTCCCAGTGGTAAAGGGCAGACTGCAAGAAGAGCCAAGTGCAATACAGGAATTACTGGGTCGTCTTCTCAGTGAATGCTGCTGTTATCTATTAGAGTTGAAAATAACCGGAAAATACAAGTTCATTAAAAGTACAATAGGTAATACAGTCTTTGTAGTGTTTTTATTTTTTTTCTTTTATATGTGATGAGTCCATTGAAGATTGACTGTCAGACGACATTAGGCTTTCTGAAATGTTCTGTTGTTTAGATGAGAACAACAGGATTCACCCAACAGAGGACAAGTGAGAAGTGCATTTGCGTCAGTCACTCTTATAGCTCTTTTTCTCCCCCTGCCACCTCCACCCTCCGTTTCTCTCCCTGTCCCTTATAGCAGTTGCATCAGCAAGAGGAAAACTATCAAAGAATGAAACTTGAAATGCTTCAGGATAGGCAGGTATACTGAGATTCTATAAAGGAAACAGGGACTTATGGGCAGGACAATCCCATAGCTCCTCGCTGCCTTTTCGGAGAGACCAGTTCATGTCTTCCCTGTGATTCTCTTCAAGTGTGGATGGGCAACACAGCATTTGTATAGTTGGCTGGCCTACTCATGCACTGATGTCTTTACCCGAGAGATTTGCCTCTTTCCTACAAGCATTAGCCTTAACAGTGTTGTGATGAACTGTTTCTGTCACTTTGGGCAGAAACTAAGTGCTAAAATGTGATCCCAGCAAACAAATCAGTTGGGCTGGGGGAGAGATGTGGCCTTGATGGAGAGTTCAGGAGCACAGGGAAGATACCTGCTCCTTGGCACAATAGGATCCTGTACAAATTTTATACTGCTTAATTTCCAGAATGATTTTGTTGTCTGCCTGTGCGATTATCATGTCTGACAAAGATGGTTTTAGCAATATCTAAGAAGACAATAAACTTCACCAGAGGCAGGAAAATAACCTTCTATCTGTCGGCACAAATTTAACAAGGAGTTTCCAAGTGCCTCTCCTCTCGCATGTTATTGCCTCACACTCATTTAAATCTAATCTTTCATTTTTCATAGTCGTGTTTGTGTAACGTTTCATTTCTACCCGGGAGACTGTAATGGGCTCCAGCTTATCATCCCACACTGGTAGAGAATACAAATGTTGGCCTTATATCTCTACAGGTCACCAGTGCTAATATAATGCTGAATCACTGTGCTAACTCTTGGCTATCACAAGTTTTGGGTAGAGAATAGGTGTGGAAAATCCAGTCACTGATTAAAATAAACATTTCAAGGCCTTAGAGGGTGGTATTTTTTAATTAACTTAAAAAACCCTTGAGTGTCATATAGTAAATTAGTTTTTTCGCCTTGTATCGCCAGTCTTGCGGAGTTGAAGCCTATATTGGCAACATTTGAGGACCTTCACACTGAAGGAGTTTGTTCACTGAGTGTGAAAATAAATGTTTTGTGCCTTGTTAGCAGGGTTTAAATTCCTGCTTTTTTCACCTCAAGATTGCGGAGCACGGCTGGTGGGTTTTATGTTTGAAAGTATATATTTCTTCCAATGTGGAATTAAAGCTTTTATTGATAGCTGTGGAAAGGAAAGTATGGTATGCTCAAAATAGCTTGCTCTGCAAGGCCTAAGGCATCGTGTTGCCCTCTCTCCATTTCTGATACGTGTATAGAAGAGGCCGGAATCTGTTTGGACGTCCTGTAACAGATGCTTAAGATTTTGTGCTCTAAGGCAGCTCAAGGGAGTTGGCAACTTCGGATATGAGTGAGACATTAAACTCAAAATGCAGATATTTGATTAGTGGATTTGAGACCTTTTCTTGCCCTACATCTCTTGAGGATTCATTTGTGTGTTACATGCAAAGTGTTAATATTACTTTAGTTACTAGTCCCTTGCTAATTTTGGTAGGAGTTATTGCTAAGGAACAAAGGCGTGAATCTGGCTCCAGGAGTGTGTCTGCCTCCTCAGATGAGAAGCAGCTTGCCTCCTCTCCTACCGTTAGACACACACATGTGTCCCCACCGTGATAACCATGAAGGAAGTCCTTGCACGCTCCTGGACTGCTAGCGTCTGGGAAATGATTACAGTCATTTGGGGACTGACCTTTCAAGAAGAATCCCATAAAATATTTTGGGATAATTCCAAGCCGATCATCTGATTTTTCTGCTTTCTTGGTGACTTGTTGTGCTCCCGACGGAGCAAGGGGCTGTTTCTCCCAAGGAACGTTTAGGAATTGGCTATAAGCACGCTTGCTCGGATCTTCGGGGAGCCAAAATGAATGTTGCCCTTCTCTCTCTCTCTATTGTCATTGGAAAAATGACATTTAGATAACTTACGTAAGAGCCCAGGTATAATTATATCAGGTAGATAATGAGGAGGGAGAGTCCTGTATTATCAGGTCGACAAAGATGATAAGCCACAGACAGTTGCTTTGATCTGCAAAAGAACTGTAGATAAAAATTGATGGAAAATCAAGGTGCGGTGATTTCAGAAACTCTATCAGAGTTCAAGTAAGCTTCTCCTTGTCTTATTCGATGCCAAGGTGCTTTCCCAGCTACCATTATTCACTCCAAAACACGTCTTCTCTTTCAATATTGGGAGCTTCTGAAAAATTACACTAATTTTTCAATATTGCCGTGTCTGTAGATAGAAAATATTGACATTAGCAAAAAACCTTGAAACCTTTAGTTAACATTAATTAAAATCAAACACAAATGTTTATTTACAGCATCTAAAATATACAGTACAATTTGTTAATATGAATATGTAAAAATGGAGTAATAGAAAATGAAACTTAATTTACCTTATAGCAGGTCACTTTGTCAACAGCTCCAGTGCTCTGTTATTTCTTTGCCTTCCTTAGATGCTTTCCTGACCCAGCCCTTCAGGAATGAGGTCCCCTCTGCTCTGAAATGCATACTTGCTTTTATGACTTCACTTTTTCTTAGGGTTTTACAGGACTTCAATTCAAATGTATTTACGCTGCCACAGAGTGCATCCACTCTGACTTAAGGGATGGTTTCACAGTGCTAAATTAAGAGCTGCCTTGTCTCACTGGAGATGCAGGTATCTGTTTTTGCCATTGGGTATCATCTCCTGTAGTTCCTAGCCTATTAGCAACTCCTCAGCTCAGTGAAATGAAAAATTCTTCCTTCTCCTATTTCTAGGTGACTCAATATTTACATTTCCTTCTAAAGTCTCTGTGCTGCTTGAATATTATGTTTTACATTAACCTGTGAAGTGACAATTGTAGGCAACAAACATCTATTTTGGATTAATGGGTAAAAGCTATTTATAACCTTGCACAGAGATGAGAACTCGGGATAATCAGCTGCTTTAGGATAGTAGATTTGTGAATGACTCCAAGACTTAATCATGTGTTATTTTGACTGCTGGAGCAAATCAGCTGTTTCTGAATGCAACATTTTCTGCAGCAGTGAGAGCCTTCACCTTCTTGGGAGGGATTCAGCTTGCTGTGACAACATGTCAGGAGGCAATTCTCTCTCTCTATATATATATTTTTTTCTTTTTCTGTATTTTGTCTTAGTGTCTATTAATACTTGGTGCTTGTAATTTCCTTCTCTTAGCTTCCATCCTTTCCCCAAACCATGAATTGATCTTGGTCTGGCTTGCAGGGTATAAACCTCTCATAGGGGTTAAATGCAGGTGTTCACAGACTTCATTTGCACAGGAATTTGGCACGTTGATTAAGTATAAACTGTAGTATTTTGTTTGCAGAAGAGGCATATTGAGTTTTTTTCACCTATATTTAGCTTTTCAAAGGTCACAGCAATGATAAATGGACTTGCAGAATTTCACCTGTTTGAAGAGGTAATTTTTTACACAACCCATTTCATGGGATTCCCAACCTCCTTTTACTGCATCTTTGTTACTTGCACTTGAATTTGGCTTCCCTTCCCTCTGCTTACTGACCTGGGGCTCTCCCAGAATCTGGTCACCTTTGCACAGATGCGCTAGGAAATGCAGGCTGTGCTGCAGAGGGAATGCAGTTCTAAAAACATGCTGCACAAAGTATCCCTGTCCTGTATTCAGCATGAAATCTTAACTGCTTTTACTCCCAAATACAACCTTTTATGTGAGTATGCTGGTGTGGACATTATCTAATTTTCTACCTAACCTGCATTCATAATTTTAAACACTGGATTAAAAAAGATGGTTGCTGATTTTTGTGTTAAGTCACAAAGAAAAAAAAAAAAGCTATTAGCAATGATCATTTAAGATACCGTTTGTATCTTCAAATCTGTAAGTTTTCTAACGAGCAGAAAGAGTGCAGTTTTTGAGAACTTGTTTACCTAATAAAGATTAATGTCTTGATGCTGCTCAGAGAGGAGTACAATGAGCTATCTGCCATCGCACTCAACCACGGCACTTTCATACGCCTGTCAAGCAGCTGCTTTGGATGTGTGTTATCCAACATATCTATGGATGAGAACTCAGAAACAACCCCAATCTGTAGCTCACGGGAAGATAACTTCAGTAACTGCCATCTCAGATGAAGAAAGTTTGACGTAGACCTTTCTGTTCATTCCTTTTGTTGGTGTTCTAATCCAACAATATTTTCATCCTTTTGCTTGGCCTGTTGAAAATAAATAGTATAATCCAGGGAAATATAATAACTGTTAATGTAAGAGTTGCACAACACTATAAAAATAACACTTCAATAATGCGGATGAATTGCTTCAGTATTACAATTCAAGTTTGTGAGGTCGTTTGCCAGTAAATCTATTTATAAGACAAGGTGTTCAGGAGAAAAATCAGGGGGCCTCTGTGCTTATTGGAGTATGTTACTTTGGAAGCATGGCATTTTTCATGAAAATACACTAAAACTTCTACTTTTTCTTGTATATTTGTATATGTCAGGTAATGCAACAGGAAAACTTGTCATGCGTTATTTTCCCTTTGTGGGCAAAGCTCCATGGTTTCTGATTCTAAGTTCATTATCCTTTGATTATTTATTCATTTATTTATTTTTCTGTTTTACCTTATACTGGTGTTTTATTGTAGCTCCGTAAGTTATGCTTAGACTAGCTAAGCTGGGAGTCTCTCCAGTCTGAGATTTCCGTACTACTTTAAAATAAAATCACAATCAGATAAAAAACAACCTAATAAGCATAGAATTTCTTTAACAAAGAGATTTTTTTAAGATGGTGCATTTAAAAAATCCACTTTGAATGTTATATTTAGCCTGAATTTTTTTTTTCAGCAAAAATGTATTTAGCAATTTGGCTTGTTATTTTACATTTTACCTTAGATTTTCTACAGTGATGGTTGAAATTCTGACTCTCAGCACACTAACTTTTCAGATCAAAAAGGTTTTGGATTGATTGAGTCGCTTTGGCAGATGAGTTAATTTTATAGAAACCACAGTAATATTTAGAATAACAAGGTTAGTGCTCGTTTTCAGCTAATAAGCACACAGTGAAGATTAAGGATACCATAAGCAGGAGAAATAAAGCTGCAACAAAGCAGTAATACACTTCAATGTTAGGATATTTTGGATTAAAGGTAACTTTGTTGTATGTAATAGATTTGTTTATGAAGCTTTAGAAATGAAGTATTGGCTCATTAAATGACTGAGCCGGAGAACTTAAGGAAGCTTTGAGGAAGTCTGTATTGGAAATTATTCACTAGTTTTTCTATTTCTTCCCAGTCTTGCCAGTTTTTCTATATTTCTATATTTAGGAGGAAAAATACATTTGATTAATTAGGAAAGAGGTTTTTTTAGAATGATAAGAAGATTGTAATTGCTAAGGAAAAACAAACATGCAAAAGAAGAGATGTTAAAAGCACACTGAAAATATACGATGAAAGCAGAAGAAAGTAGCAAAAATATTTGAAAGCAGTGTTAATGTTCCCTAGTGTTAACTTATCAGTGTGCGATGTGTTGCTCTGGTGCTGCTCTGCTCTCCTGTCCAGCAGTTACAGAGGCAAAACAAAGGGGAGAAGGAGGAGTGCATTTGAGAGATCAGGAATGTCTGAATTTAGAAGGAATTCCAACCACCTTACTACGAGGATAATTTACTAAAAGGGCACAAAGTAATACCTCCTAGAAATGACATGTTGGTGCATGTGTGCACACCTAATGATGTGGGCTTTTGCCTGCTCCTCCTCTTGTCTTGAGGCTGATGCCATTAAATTTATTTTTAAAGAATCTTCAGTTTGCTAAAAAAAAAATCAATATTTATCTTTGTTAACTAGCAGGCCCAGGCAAAGGCCATTTGATAAGTAGCTATTTGTTATTTACGTGAAGGGCAGGGCTCCAATTAAATTACCTGGAAGTTTCTTTTCACTGTTCATTCTTCTGCTAATAAATCATAGGAGAAAAAGAAAAATTGAGATGTAAGATCCATTGGGTTAAAACAACATAAATTAATACATAAAGCCCTATCTCTTATTTGGCATATGGGTTTTATTGGGCATGAAGCTTCACAGGAAAATGCTGAACAACAAGATAAATCAAAGAAAAAAGAACTCTGAGAAAACATGGAGGTGAGTATCCCTTAGGTAAGGCTCTAAAGGTTGGGGGGAAATAAGTTGATATTCTCTTGGAATATCAAAGTAACCCGCACAGGAAAAAAAAAAGCAGAAAGTAATAATATAAGAGTGAAACAGAAGCAAGAAAACCTATTATGACTGACTTGTAAAAGAGATGGGAAAAATATTTGAAAGTAATAGCATGCAGAATGGAGCTTATTCTGACATACCATATTAAACACAGTGCTTTGCCTAAGCTAGAAATGATAAATCACCCACTGTTGGTGAAATAATAGGAGATGTGCTTGAAATGACTAGAAAGAGCAGGGTGTTTAAATAGGCAGTGTGTTGCTTGAAATGTGGAGAGTTCAGTGCGGTAATGGATTATGTAAATAAAGTAATACAGATGGTATTTGACTGTAGAAATGACTAAATCAGTCTAATAATTTTAAAAGGGTTTTGATTTGATATAAAAGGAGAACTTCGCAAAGTACTTGTTCTTTATTTGCTATATGTAGTGGGTCTTGAAGTGAGATAGTTGGGTAAACTGAGCTTGTATCACCAAAGCCTCGGTGAAACAGTAAAATTTAAAAAGTATATATTTTTAAAAAATAATTTTACCCGTTTCCATTTTTAGCAGAGTATATTAACAACATGAATATTTTGGTCATTATAGAAACAAACAGTTCTGTAAATATTTTCAAATGCAAAGATTGAGAAAATTTTTGTTATATATTAATAATGTGAGAATGCTTTTTAAAAATGCATTTTCTTTGACAAGTTATTTTTCATTTGAGAGACATATTGAAAAGAATTGATATTGTACATGTCTACTATCCCTGTGATACTGGAAAAGGGGGAACGCCTTCCCAAAGGGTTGGGTTTGCATTTCCAGAATTGCAAATGAAATCTGTTACAAATTACTTAAGTATTTCCTATGGAAAATGTTTGTAGGCTTTTGTAGGGATGTCGGCGAGGGCTGCGAGCACTAACTATATTGGGATGAGGTCAAATGAGTACTTCTGGGAATAAAATTGTGCAGAGGAAGAACTTCTCCAACTATTTCCTTATGGGGTCTCTTATTAAATTTCAATAGCATGGCACCCTTACTGTTAAAATTTCTATAGAAAAGTTTTTTATAACTAAGAATTTTGCTTTATGAAATAGGACAGGGATTTCATTGTTTGAATGAATCATTGCACACTTAAGTAATTTTCCAGCAAGATGATTGGCTAGTGCTCACAGGTTCAGAGGTAGACTTTCTATTCTTTGTCATGTTATTCATGTTTTCTGTTTCATCTTGACAGAATAGAAAATTCTTCAATAGATTAAGCCATTTCAAAGATGATGTTTTTGTGTGCATGCACAAGATTGCTGAATACTTATGAGTTGTTTTATTATCTATTATGATTTCAAAATCTGTCAGAGTTTCATTCCTGATCATACACCCGACTTCTGACCGTTTTTTTTTTTTCCTTCGATTTCACCGGTCTTTGTTTTATTCTGTAACTGATCGTGCCAATAGAAAACCCTCTGATGCTGGATTTCAGGAATTTGGTAAAAGTAACCCAAAGACACCAGCACAAATCATTTGAAACTGTACATTCTGATCAGACAGTAGAGATGCCAAATATTTAATGGATTCTACCAGACAATTGAGAAGAGCAGGTCATCACGTGTGACCTCTTCATTAAAATAAACCCAAGAATTGCATTCAATTACTCATTTATTGAGAATATCTTAGTTTTGTGTGTGTTTAACTTCAATGGAATTGCCACTTTAATCAAAGTATGTCAGATAATTTCTTTTATGTAATGAAGCCTTGTATGAAACAGATGAGTGTTTATTTCAACAATCATGAAGCCTAGGCTGTATCTGGAGTAAAATTTATACTGAGATGGGCTTAAGAATGCATAATAAGATAATTAACTCACTGCACTAATGATGAAGGGGCTGTCAGACATTACATAATGCTAATATCACCATCAAGGATCAAAATTTCCAAGTCTTTCTCAAGCATTTCTGAGAAAAATAATCTACTTAGACAAGTAGCTTATTCTTTTAAGTTTTAGAAGCACTTGACTCTTAATGAGATTTAGGATAAGCATCTAGTTGTCTTAAATAATGGAATATAGAATCCTTAATTACCTAAGGCACCTTCTAAAGTTTGCCCCTAATTTCTTGTAGCCTGTGCCATGCAAATCCTGGGAGACCATATGGGTCAGCCCCTGTATTTTGAGAAAAAGGTGCAGAGCCAGCAGTGGTGTTGAGTTTTACTGTAGTGATTCTGGCATAATCTCTCTGAACTTCTTGCTGCTCCCATTCTTCTCCATTTCATGGGGTAAGACCCTCTTTCACCTTTTGTACTCTTCTTTCAGATATGCTACTAGAAAAATTGTCAGAAAGACTGGGGGGTTGCATGGAAGCAAAATGCCAGTGGGCAGAGAGCTTGCACCTTTTGGAGCCTTGTTTTGCAGTGCTGTGACTGGAGGAACTTGGCGTTCAGAAAGCCCTTGCCTACGCTCAGTTTCTTTCTTCTGCATTCAGCTTGAAGAAGGTTGAGGATTTGTCAGTGTAGACTCCCTCTGTCCTCTATCAGTGATTGATTTACCAAATACATGTCTGTCACCTTTTGTATTTTTCCAAATGCCACTGCTGACTAGAACTTTTTGACCTTGCTGAACAATGCTTTGGAAGTATAGGATGCAGCAAGAACTGTTCAGCTATTTAGTTTAGATAATTTTGAAATTTCAAAACAAGTATATTTTTGGTACTCTATGGTCAGTATTTTCAGCTTAGGAGAAATAAGGGATAGGGGATTCAGCTCCAGGTGAATGACAGGAGAAGCTGGATACAGAATCCTAGAAAATCAGAACTGGTGAATTGTATTAAGTACCTCAAGGGAGGGAGTGAAGAGGATGGTGCTGGTCTCTTTTCAGTGGTGGCCACCGACAGAACTAGAGGTAATGGCCACAAACTGAAGCACCAAAAGTTCCACAGGAACTTAAGGAAAAATTTCTTAACAGTGAGGGTGACAGAGCACTGGAACAGGCTGCCCAGAGAGGTTGTGGAGTCTCCTTCTCTGGAGATCTTCAAACCCGCTTGGACGCAGTCCTGTGCCACGTGTTCTAGGTGACCCTGCGTGTGCAGGGGGGTTGGACTAGATGATCTCTAGAGGTCCCTTCCAACCCTAAGCATTCTATGATTCTATGATTTTGGTGCTCATTTATGAGTTGGTACTGCCAGTGAGTCTTTTAGCTTCCTCTATCCTGTTTGTCCTCTCAAATTTTTTTCTTTGATTATTACTAAATTACTGCTTTCCTGTCTCACTGCTGTTCTGAGTTATTTACTATGAAGACAAGGATCTAAAAGGGTATATTTAAAAATATAATGGAACAGGAATTTAGCTGTTATCAGGGAGTGCTCTCCTAAGTAGTCCTTGCTTTTCCTGGTGGGATATGATTACATGAATAAGTTTTTTTTTTTTTTTAATGTTTCAAATATGCAAGCAAATATTTGTCTGAAAATATCCATATGCATATGAAAACCGTGTGGCTTTTTTCCCTTGGGAAAAGGAATATGTAATGAAGTGATGATGTGATCATCTATTTGAGTAACTCCTCTCCAGCCTCAATCATAATTTCTGTATTCTTACACCTTTGTGTTATATATGCATTGAGTCTCTAAACTTGATTCAACATCTATGTTGTTTAACTGTATGGTTTCCTGTACATTTATATGTATTGAGACATGTATGCTGAAAAATACAACAATACTATCATCTATACTACCACCCAGGTTAAAAAGGATATCATTACACTGCTTGTTGTCTGTCACCTTTGTAAAGTGTTGTCCTCCCAGCATTGATTTTTTTTTTTTTTTTTGTGAATCATTTGGAGCTTGTGGAGAGTAGTGATTTCGGAAATGTCAGGACACCAATCAAAAGATGTTACAGAGTGGTTCAGTTCACAACCAGTAATCATTTTTACCAGTAAAACATATTTACTGTGTAGTTGAAGGGCCTGCCTATTGAACGCAATGTAGGTATGCAAGTTTAGATCAGGCTTGAGCTAGTTCCTGCAGCCAGAATGAAAATGGCTGTTTTCCTTTTAAAAGGACTTAGGCTGTAAAAATGCGGATGGAAATTCTGGGAGCATATGAGGGAACAATGTAGTAAGTAAGGTTGTCACTTCATTAGATAACATGAATTTCAATTGTGGAGATGTTTGCTTGCACATCCTCGCCATTTCCAGCAGTGCAGAATGCAGTGCTCTACTGTGAACAGTACAGGAAAAAGAAACCTCAACAATAACTTCACTGTGTTGCTGCATTTTCAGTGAGATATGATGTGTTCTAGTATGAGTTTTCATGATTCCTTTTCTTTTCTATTCCATTTTGTTTGATTATTTACTTAAAATCTATGTATCGTAAGGAGACTGATCATTAAAGGCAAATTCTAGGTATTTTATTTATTTCTCCAAAATCCTGCAGCAAGTAGGTCCTGTAAGAGGAATCTGCATTCAGGAGTTGTAACGGCGTGCAGAACACTTCTCTGTGCTTGACATCAACTGTTAGCAGAACTTCTCTTCTCTTACTGTTTCCATGAGGCAAAGAGTGCAGATTCAGAGGAGTAAATAAGGAAATAAGATCATTCAAATCATTTTTAGTTTCATTATTTATATATGACTAGGATGATAAACAATAGAAAGCCCTGGAGATGGGTAGAATCAGGATATTACTTAATTTTTTGACTCTTATTAATAATATTTCTTAAACCTGGTAGTATTTATTTGAGGAAGACATATTACTTCCTTTTTGAGAACAAGAACTCCGCATTTGAAGGTATCGAGAGTCTGAAGAAGAAAAAAGGGAGAAATATTTGGTAATTCAGGCAGAAGGGAGATGGAATGTTTTTGTGATGGAATTAGCAGATGCTAAGGTGTTTCTGATTGTGGGAAACAACTCTCTTATGAGCACAGTATCTTCCGAGTGCCTTGGAAAATTTCTTTTGGAACTTGACAACTCATTAGGCAGTTGTCAGCTTTAGGGTTCAAAAAGCTTGGAATACAGAATTCAGTTTGGAATGCAAAAGCCAGAGCAGCTTTTCTAAAAGATGTTCCCAACCACTTCCCAGAAAATTTCCATACTATGGCAATGGGGTTCTAACACAGTTCTCTCAGTGCTCTTGATTTATTTTGTAGACTCTATCACCTAGGCATTTAGCATGAGGGAAAGTTATGAAGGAAGGAACAAAGTTGATAACAGATGACAAACATATAAATTACAGACTAGAAGTACTAATAGAACAGATGCATTATGAACCTGCTTGTGCAACAGAAAAATGGGCTATTTGCTTGAAGAGGATGTTGAACTTCATCGATTTTCATAGACATTTTTCCATTTTTTAAGTGATGGGAAAGTCTTTGGGGAAAACACTGTGCAAGCCTTGGAATCGGTAATAATTGTTTTACAGAGATAAAAAGTTGGTTACTCACTAGTTGGTTACTCACGTGGAGCGTGATAGCTATTAGTGGAAGCAGCAGGCAAAGGTTGTGACCCTCATTTCCAAAGCAACTTTCTCAGTGTCTCTCAACATCTCTATACTCATCTTTTTTTATGGACTTTAGGGAAAATGATACTACCTGTTTGTGCATGTATAAATGAAAAATGCTTCTTCAGTAGGATGTTTAGGTTTCTCTTAACCTTACCAGTTGATTTACAGACTACTCAATGGTTGATATAATGATAACATACTATTTATGTAAATATTGATATTTCAAGTATCACATAAAATCTCGCATTTGAGCTCCCAAAATTGAAGATTGACTTTTTGAGTTTTTCCTTTGGCACTGGAGAACAAATACAAAATCCCTACAGTTGCTGTCACTCAGAAATGATTTTTAATTCTTGCAGTCTGTTTGAGGACAGTTTTTGTTGTCCATGAAGTGTAACAAGTTATACACAGAACTCCCAAGCAGAGATGAGGACCCAGCTGTTCTGGAATCAAGTGAACGTGCAAGGTTAAGATGGGGGCAATTCCCGTTTAAAGAGTTAGCAGCACAAGAGATGTCTGTACTGTCTTCCGGGGGTGCCCGTAAACCACTCAGCTCTAAAGCAGCACAAGAGATGTCTGTACTGTCCCGTAAACCACTTAGCTCTAAGGATATTTACTCAGTTGTGTTTTGTAGCCCATGTTCTGTTCCATATAACCCTGTTTTTAGCCTGACTAGATAAAAACCTGACTTATGTACACATAACCAGCATGGAAGTATTTCAGTGTACGCTTGTGTACAGGAATTTCTCATGAGGCTATTTATTTATTTTCCATAGGGATGCTGTGAATTCATGCTATGCAGCTTCAAAAATGACACTTTTCAACCTAGGACTAACAGAATGAATTTGGTCTAGACCGGCTGGCATTGCAAGGGAGAGGAGATGAATTTCTATCTCTTCAGGCTTTGAACTGTGAAGTCTGTAGTATGGTATTTGCATAATATTTGATAAATAACTCAGTAAAAACATTACATGCTCCATTGCAAATCTGCCACTAATGTTTTTCCGGGTTTAAAGAATGTGTATTAGCAACTCTTACTTTGGAGTGTGTTTGAAAGACTCCTTTCAAAGAGCCACTGAGGAAAATTTAAGGAGCAGTTTCAATTTTTCCTCACCAATAACCTAGCAAAGGTGAATCCCAGGTGTAGCGTGGTGTACTTTACCCAGTACATCAAAGACCTGTAAGTGGAAAACTGTCATGTCAGTCCTGTCTCGGGCTTCGAGAACATGAAGCTGACATCCAAGGACAGCTTCTAGACTTCACTCAATAGGCTGAGGTTGTTTTAGTCCCTTCTGTTGAAGCTCTTAAAAAGGTCAGATAATCCGGTGAGCATTTAACCTTTTTTAAAAAAAATTCTCTGTAGTTTAGGAGCGGAAGCATGAGGAAGAGTCAAAACTCCTCGAACAAAATTCCCCCAGATGGAGAAAGAGTTTGAATCCAGAAGTTTTAAATGTTCTTTGTAAGTTATTTTTAGGTTCCTGAGCAGACAGGCTTAGTACATCATAGATATTTATTCACAGAATGTTTGCCATAAATGTTTTTATACGGGTTTCAAGTTTTTTCTAACTTAGCAGGCATTTCACTGAAAAAGTCCTTCAAGTGAATGTTTTCCAAATAGAAGGGAGTGATTTTGTGCAGTTTAGGATTGCCATCTGTACTCTTTTGCTACCTCACATAAATTATTGGTTGTTTAATTTAGCTTTTTTTGTCATGTCATTTATTTCCGTGTGTGCAGGTAGCAGCTTTACCAGGAGATAATAGGAAACTATTAACTTGTTTCACCTTACATGGCCGCTACCACATGCTGCTGTTTCTTATAATAACCTCAGCTCCAGCAACGTGGCCCTTGGTGGCATCTTCCAGGGATGTTGGTTATTATGCTGCAAATGCAAAGTCAATGTGGACTGCTGTTGTGTTGCCCTACTAATTTAGTATGGTGATTGGGGTGGTGTTTGTACAATGCTTTCTCACAGTTCTTAGCTGATGAAATTCAGTTAAATTATTAAAATAGAAGAGGATAGCTTTCTTTTTAATTTTTACTTGTGTATTTGTGAGAAACTTCCTGTATACTTAGCATCATTCTTTTTCTTTGTTAATTCCTGAGTAAATTAAATCTAGCATCTGCTAAGATACTCAAAAATGAGGAAGGAGGGATAGCAGTGAAAATAGCAAACCCACAGCTATATACTTGTATCAGAAAGTGTTTTGTTTTTTTCATCAGGCTGCAACTATTTTGAATGGCCAAATTCTGAGGTAATGCAAATCAGTCTGCTCTAAATTAATGGAGTTTATCTAGAAAAAAACATGTAAGGATATTACCGTACTTAAGATGCCCTTCCTTGTTTGTGAAGTGACTGCTAAAATATCTAGAAGTTATTGAAAGGTGAAAAGTTGAAAAAAGATAACACACTGTAAGATAAGACACTGTAATGCGGATATAGCTTCCTAATTATTATGGTGGATCACAAGTAATATATGTTGGCACTGTTTTGCATCCATCTTTACATACTTTTTCATGAGCCTAGAAAAGATCACCATGTGGCTTACCTTTTGTTTCACAGAGATGCCCATATTTCATAGCATAAAATAGTGCCTGAGCTGTCCACTCTAATGCTGTGCTGAAGCACTTCAATGAAATTAATATCGTATCTGTCCAAGATGAGGAGAAATGCCTTTATGGATCAGTGTAAGCCATTCACTGGTTTATGAACCTAAAGTCCTAAGTTCTTCAGAGAGTGCCACAAATATTTATGATGCCCTTGCGTACTTGATCTCTGGATCTCTAAATTAGTTGGAAGAAGTGTAAAAATTCATATAGTTGGACATGCTCCCCCTGGCTATATGCATGGGGAGGCTCAGGAACATAACTCATTCCTCTTGAGGTCAGTCATAATTTATGCCATTTTACCTCCACATTTGCTTTCTTTGGAAGCAGAATATGAAGAATATTTGCAGTTAAAGAAAAATGTCTCTCTCTGCATTAAACTTAATAGTTTAATGAACTATTAAGAGCGAGCTATTGATATCAATGATGATCTGAACAGCTCCAGCTGTAATCAGCGGAAAGCTGAGAAGATGCCCCCAGCGTAGTCTAGTGAGCTTCAGAGGTCTTTGGTGATGATGTTCCTGAGGTGCTCTTCTGTGGAGTTCATTGTGCCACAATTACATGGTGGTTCTAAAGTAAAGGTGGTAATAAAAAGTGGATTACAAATGCTCACGTTAGTTTTTGTTCTTGTGGCATCATGTTGAAATGTCATTACAAACAATAATAAATACCCAGTTTGTAGAGCAACTTTGGTACAATTGTACTGTGTGATTGATTTCCCACTGATGCCTGGGTAGAACTGAAAGATTTGCTTATGACCTAGAGGCCTGACTGGACTTGAGACCCTTCTCCATTTGCATTTGTTAGTAATTGAACTGGATCTTGCCCTTTGAAAAAAAAAATCATGGTGCTTTTGGCTAAGTAACCATCTAATGATATCATTATTCTGAAATTTTTTTTTACTGTTCCTCGGGCCATAATATTGCAGATTTATTGATGGCCCATACAATTTGCAAAAGCCACCTGCTTGGCAGATTTCACTGGACTGAAAATGTACTTTGAATTATTATGATATGATATAAAGTGAGTTGTATGATGGCAAAATTGCTAATGAACTCATTATTCTGATTCTGCTGAGTATATGGTAATTGTTGTTCGAAGGTACTGAGTTCTCTAGGCGGTGTCTTATTATTATTTAAAGATGAGTAAAAATGAAGTCAATTATATTTTATGCAGCAATATGCCTAACGCTGAATTTCTCTTTGGTGTAGTTGCCTTGCTTGTACAGGGCGTCTGTTTCACAGCTGCTGAATAAGGAGATCCTGTTGTGCAGAAACACATTTGGGTGCATTTGGGTGTCCGGCTCCTAGAGATTAACGCTGGCCAAGGAGGGGAGAGCAACGGAGTCCAGCCTTCCCTCCAGCCCTCAGACTGCCTCCTTGTTCCCAATTGGGATACCTGCTTCTGAATGCCGTAAGCCATTTTGCTCGAGGGTACAACAGTCTGAAAGCTTTTGAGTCTTTTATTTACATTAACAGAATTCCCTCCTGTCAAGTATTTTTCCCTAATAGTCTTAGATGTACGACCATTCCTGAGAGTACAAGCACTTCTGAGCAGCTCGGATAAGATTAGTTCAAGTATGAATGACAGGTAGCGAGTGAACACCCAGCGTCTTTTCTAGTGTAAATTGATTTCAGTGGGACATCACTGATGTATGCAGGATGTAGCGTTAGATCTTAAAGGTCTTAAGTGATTTTTTTTGTCAGATGCAGCAACTCCGAATGGGACTGTTCAAGCAATCAGGTGCCATCCAAACAAATTATGAGTGAATAGACCATGCCACTTAATGTTTGTAATAAACAGGGAGCGAGGTGGCAGCAGTCTCTGTGGCAGTAAAGGTGTGGGAATTTCTTGTCAGATCCAAGTGATTCAGCTTGGAATAATACAGTGAAGGGAAAATATGAAACAGACACCTTCCCAGTGAGCATTTACATGGAATGAACACTCATGATGGTAACAACAGTGGAGAAAGAGTTAAAATTACCAAAAGAAGTGGTGTTTTTGTACCTGTTTGTCCTTATAGCATGGAAAGACTTAGGCTTCATGAAGTTGTACTGGGAGACAGGTTTGTTTAAATGTGTACATAAACCTACATATGTTATTTTTTAATGCAAGCCACTGGGACAA
>NW_010577476.1:329621-384836 GCF_000705375.1 Tinamus guttatus | reverse complement strand
ATTTTAAATCTTGAAAAACTTAACTGATGCTGGTTAAAATCCTATCAGTGCATTTCCAGAAGATCGTCAGAAGGAATCTTTGTAAATGCCTCAAGTATTGATTTCTTGCATGGATTAAAGGGCACAGTGGGGTTGAAAGCCAGCTTGCTGGCAGTAATTTTATCCCTAATCTCATTTTCTTAGTCCATTCTTCTCTTCTTTTGAGATGTATAGCATGAATAAAGCAAGTGGATGTGAGGTGGGAGTAATGCTGCTAAGAATAAATGAAGTGAGTTAGGAAAGCAAAATAAGACTGCTAAACTATTCCAACCAAGTAGGATTTCCTTTCTTGGTCTCTTATGGCTTCATTTTGATTTCATCTGAGCTTCCACGATTTTTATGTGGTATATGAAAATAGATCAAAATCCTGGATTAGTCCAAGATATTTTAATTTCAACTCTTTGATACTTGCTATTAAGTAAGGGTTGACAGTGCAGCCATTATAAGGAAAATAATCCAATTTTTCTTTGTCACTTACAAACTAAAGAGATGGCTCTGACCAAAGCAGTCAATTTAGGAAAATGTTAACATGTTATTTAGAAGAGCCGGTTGTTGTCTTATTTCAAGTTTCAAGTTCCAGGAAAAAAAAGACACTAGCTTATGTTATTACAGTTCACCTTTGGGGTACCTAGTCAATCCGGTGGCATTAGGAATGGACTTTCGTAGTTCAAAAACAATTAAGAACAGATTTTCTTACCGAATTACTACTTTAGTATCTTGTTGTAAAAGCTGATTTCACTCTCAAGCAAAAATGAGACACACATAGCTTTTCTTTTCCTTTTTGTTGTTTTAGTCCAAATTTTACTGTCTAGGTAGCTCTCTGAGGCAGCATATACCATACTGCACTCTCGAAAGTATTTTATAACAAGCCTCTGCTAGATTAGCAAAATTATTTGGAAACAAAATGAATAATAATGCTTGCTTTGGTATTCATTTTGCTGTGCTGGTGTGCTGTCTAGGGGCAAGGAAAGCTAGCAGCAGAAAACAGGAATGGTTGGAAAGGCATGAGGATGCCAATAATGTAATTATTTTTAATGAACGGGGAAAATGAGTTGGTCTGTCTTTTTACCTCTACATTATGAATTGTTTCGTGTTACCACTTAACGATCATGCGACTGTGCCTAGTGCTTAATCTCCCTTTATGAAGAAGTTAGGCCGCCTGACATCAATGCTGTGAATTACTAATCAACTCCAAGAAATACTCAACTCTTTAAGCTGCAGAAATAACTGCCTCTGCGGTATGATTATCCTCTCTGACATCAATACCTGCTCTAATGAATATATACCACCTGTATTGAGATTGTGCTGCTTTCAACGTGAATATTGTTGTTCTGGATAGAATTTGCACTCATTTTTGTATGTGTCTACAGTACCAGGCATGGTTTTCTTAGAAATTTCAGCTTTCTCCACAAATAATAAAGGGCAGTATAGCAAAGCATTGAAAGAGTATACTAACCGAGTACACAATGTAATAGCATCTATTATAATACATTATAGGAATTGCTTTAAACATTGTTTATTGTGTTATACTGTGATGAAGAGGCACACTGGAAGAGAAGTGGTACATCTCACCAACCTCAGGTCTTTTGGAGAAGAAAATGAAAAAAACAGTAGTTAGGAGATGGAATATTGCCACCTGGCTTTTTTTCCCCCCTGCTTTCCTTACTATCTAAAAAAGAAATTTTATTCACAAATCCATGTTATTGCTTCTTTTTATTACATTTCCTTAATCTTCATTTCTAAATCATATTTTTGCCTCTCGGTGTTTTCAGGCTTTAATATTTAAATCCCATTTATATGCTATTTAGGCATTTAGAATTTTGATGTATATTACATTGGTCTTTATTTTTTATTGAAGAAATCATTTACCCACTAATAATTTAAATTGGCAGATCTTTCCTTGCAATCGTCTTTGTTGTTGTTGTTGCAAGTTGCATAGATCTTAGACCAATTAAGACAGAAACAAATTTTGTGGAAAGACTTGGGGGCTTTTGAGACACAGCTTTAAAGAAACTGTGACATGCCACAAATGTTATTTTAATCAATATTTGCAGTCACATAGAGCACTTTTTTCATTAAAAGCTAAGCCTGTTGGTAATACTGCCTTTTTTTTTTTTAATTAAGAAATGTCCGTATGGTGGGCATTCGTATCGTGTTTTCTAGCCTGTCAGTACTTTGCACTTGGAGAGTAAGACATGTTTTCTTCTGGTTGACCCAGGGATGAATGGGAGAGAGTGAATTGCAACTCTGCAAAGTCATTGTTTTTCACAATTGCTCTGAATGGTTATTTTCTAGGTACTTTTAAAAATAGTAATTTTACTAATAGTAACTGAAAGTTGCTGCATAATTTTAGCATTGTTTTTTATGAACTTTTTAGTTGATCCCACGGGAGTTGTAGTGCAGTAAATTCCGGTGTTGCTGCCTGTGGTATCGGTCCTCCCTCATAATACTTATTTTCTTAGGGTTGTTGCCATCACTGTGTAGTTTGCCCACACCAGAGGGAATTGCAGGGAGCCCCGTATGAAGCGGCTGGAAGTGCTTGTTGGCTTATGTGCTCCCAAGGGCCATACAACTTCCCTGAAGCTCCAGGCTCCAAAGCTGTGGGGTACATCTTGTGACTAGAGGTCAGAGGAAACCTAGGCCTCCTTGGCCCACAAGCCTGGCCTGCCAGAGCTGAAAGGCAGGGTGGTTTGCCAGAGGTAAGGGCATGGGTGGCCCGCACTTGTGGTACATAGTGCTCCTACATGGGGGAATGAAGGAGGTCAGCCGGAGTCAAGACGCACACTCAATGTTAAAGTTAAAAGATCTTGCTCGTTTATTAGCTTGAATGCAGTACATGTATATGATTCTGGCAGATAGTGATGTAACTACACAGGCTCCTAATTGGTAGACAATGATGTAACTGAGACCCTTACGTCCCCCCTTTACTTGTTTAGCTCAGCCTTTTAGTTCAACAGTGCTTCTATTCCCTCTGACCTTGGCCTACTTCCTTATCCCCTAGTCAGCAGTCCCTTTGTGCTTTCACTGAAGCCGGAAAGCCCGGATTGAGCAGGCCTGCTGGGCAGCCGTGTCCGCGGCTCCCTAACCATTCCTCTATAGGGGAGTTCTCTCTGGTGGGTCTTGGTGGCTGGCAGTGCCACCAACGGACAGGGAAGAGCCAACTGCTGATGATACAAGCAGCTCTTCTCTTGGATCTGCCACTAGCACTTGTGAGGCTTGTTGCTACTTGGCTTAGTTTTGCTTCTAACCGCTTGGTATCTTCTCAGGAAGGGCAGGCACATTTGTAAGACTGGAAGCACAACGCTGTAACCACTCCTGTGCTCTTCATGGCTGGCACCAAATGTGCAGTAAAGGGAAGTAAAGCAAGGTTTTTGGACTAAAGAAAGCTGATGTTTGTCCAAAAACTAGCAAAAGACTTATTTTTATGATTCTCAAAAACAAAAGGGGGACGGACAAGAATATAGACATTAAAAAGAAGATCACAATTTTGTGCAGAGAGATGTTAACGTGTGACTATAGCCTTTTACTGTACCAATAAAATGATATGCCATCATAAATTTATAACAGTGAAGCATTTGGCTTTATAACGTTGTTTACATGAACATTTTTAAAACAACTGTGAAGCATGATTCAGCCATTTGGTTTAGTTACTATTGTTTGTGTAAGATTGTGGGGGAAAAAAAGGCTAAATTAGCCGGGTATTAAGCTTGGTTTTGTAGTGTTTTGGGGCTTGTGTTTGTACAGGCCCGAGTCAGAAGTAGATTGTTAGGCAGTTTAGATGAAATTGTTGTTATTCCTTGCTAAACAGATAAAGAACTTGATACAACTCACTCTGTTGGGGCTGGATTGGTCTGTGCACTGTATGCACCAAGCTTTTTCCCTCGTTCTTTCATGTTGAGAACAGGAAGAACAAGAAGCCTACTGTGCAATCGCCAGTGAAAACCCCTTCCTTAAACTGCAGAGCATTACGTACCTGTGTGGGATGATTACCTATGAATTGCACTGTATATAATCCTTGCATTTGCACTTACGCTTCTGGAAACAGTGTCCAGTTAGGCAAGGATGGATGCCCAGTTTTGCCAGCATGCATGTTTTACAGCAAATAAGTAGGGGTCTGTCATCCTAAGCCTTAGACTTTGATAAGGCACTTTACACATGCAAAAATAAATAGCATCTCCAGATCTTTTTGTGTAAACCCAGACTCTTGTTTGGGCTAGAGAGATTTTCCAGGCAAGAGATTGCTCTGATAATCCATAGTGGAAGAGTTTACTGGGCTGCGTATTTTGAGCTGTCTCTCTTAATTGACATGTACCTCATTGAAAGAGAGTTTTAAGGTAATCTTAATGTAAAGGCAGTCTTAAAATAATGCACTGTGCCATTTCAGTAATTATGGAGCTCAGCCCAATAACTACAGAACCCAGCACAGCCAAAGCTTAATTTCAGAGCAGGATGTCTGTCATGAAAATTCGGCCTTTGCCTTGTATGTATTTCACTCCCCTAGTCAGTGCTTGGCTCACTTGCTAGAGCAGAGCCTTGAGCTGCAGAACGAGTGTCTTTCTACTACTGTCTTTTGTGTGCAGAGCCTTGACAAAACATACATATAGCGGAGTCATTACATTGATTAAATATATATAAATTAGATTGTTAGGTCCGGTTCCCCAGCCCGCAAGCGTGACAGAAGCAGAGAGGCTGATAGATGCAGGATCCCACTTTATTACCAGCTAGCTGGGGTCGCCGGCTCACCCTCAAACAGGGAATCTTGCCAAGGACACCCCTGGTGTCGCTAGCTGGGGTCCCCAGCTCACCCTTAAGCAGGGAATCTTGCCAAAAGACCCCTCTGCTGTCACGTGCAGGGTTTTTATACAAGCAAGGGGAGGGCGGTTACACCAAACTTAGATATTTCCTTTTAAGGTCCGATCGCCACCGGTTCTCTTCAGATTGGTCGTCTTCATTAGGCAATTCTCTCCTTGTTTCATTTCTGGAATCTTGCGGGTGTAAGGGTTTTAGAGAAGCATAATGTTCCATTCTCACAAAATGTGATAGCCAGGATGTGTACTAGGGACATGTGACAGGGATTTCTTTATTATTATTATTTTTAAGTGTTCAGCCTTGCATTAAAAATTTCAGGCCTGGTGGCAGAGAAAATATGGGAAAGTGGAGAGGAAATCTGGACTTCAGCTGTGCGTTATATCCCTCTCTATGGTTTAGTTCTACTACATTGAAGGGAGATTTCTTAATTATGTCTGCTTGACTGTTGTAGACGATTCCTGAGACCTCCCCTTTAAAAATCTGAAGCTGAAGATTCATCTTTCCACCACTTCATAGATCTCTAAGTTGTTTTCACGCTTTTATAGGCATGACCATTCTGAACACCAAGGGCTGTGGCATCTATTCCTTAAGCCTTTACAGAGCCGCAGCAAGACACTTAGGCAGTAACTCTCCCCAGTCGTTTTGAGATATATAGGACTGAGTATATTTACCAGTTTACAAGGCTCCATATCAAAAATCTGTAGTACTCTTGTGTTTTTTGAGGTAATTCTTTTTAAGCGGTAGAGCTCTGGAGCTTTGAGTTGTGAGGCAGAAGCACAGTGGGCCTGAGAAGCTGAGCTGTGTGTGCGTTCTTGGGAATCAGACCCAAGCCCAGTAACTGTCTGAAATGCCTTTTGGCTGATTTGCCTTTTTCCTTCCAAGTCATGCAGGGAAGTGGCACAGAGTCTATGCAAACAGAAGTTGGTGCATTCTCAGGTGGTGCTAATAATAAATATTTGTTGGACTGTGAAAGTTCAGGGGAAGCCAAGGTGACATTTATAAAGTGGTGCCAGATGTTCTAGGATTGTGGCTCCTTCTCTAAGCTGTTGTTTGGGAGCATGGGGGATGAATGACTTAGCCAAGGTTAGGACTGTTAATTGAGGCAATTAATAAGGATTTTAGCAATAACTATTTCCAGCACTTGTTTACATAGAAAAAAAAAGGTCAGATTTATTCTATAAATCAGATGAGAGGATAACCACTGACACCTTCAGGCACTGGAAGACCAATACTAGAAGCCAGAAAGAAGGGGAAAACCTAGCTTTTATTGTAAGATACAGATTTTCGCTTTCATGTCAGTAGTGTTTTGCATATCTGTCTAGCTAGACCTCTGTGAAATGACAACTGACTGAAGTCCATGCAATATTAGGCATGATTCTGAATGTGCCAAAATAAATATGAAGTGTAAAAGAATTTATCTGGTGTGGATGGATAACTAAAACCTGGTACAAATGCAGATCCAGGTTGATTAGGTTTGTAACCATCAGCTTATAATCAGTGATTGCATGTTTTAAGAGCCAACTTTATAACCTCTTGTTGCTGTTCTAAAGCAACCATGTGAAAATTGGTGAGATTCCTGCAGAACTGCAGAGTTTCTGGGGTGTCAGGTCAGAAAGACACAGTAGAAGACATTCAGTTCACATCCTTGCAATCACTCCACAGACCCAAATGTGCTAGTACTTGTCCTGAGTTGCTACAAAAGCCAACTAAGCTCAGCACAGCTTTGAGACTGTAACATGGGAAGCTGTAATGCAGTTGACTTAACTATGTGAAGTTGATTCTTGGCAGAAGTTATCCCAAATCCTTCCTGCAGTCTCCAGGGTTGTTGTCAAAAACTTCTACACAGCTGGAGCAGAGGGATAGCTTGTGGTAAGCTCCCTCTATCTGTTGGTGGGTATTGAAAAGCAAAACAAGAAGAAATGCTTGTTAGAAACTGCTGCAGGGTGCATTCGATTTTCAATGAAGAAGAGCTATTTACAGTGTCCAGAGCAATGTCCAGAACCTAGAAATCAAAAAGCAAAAATTGTTTTCAGAACTTGGAAACAATCGTAGGAGTTCCTTGTGTGACCCTAACTTTCAAATTGGCTTCCTGTGAAATGTTTGATGTTTGCAATGCAAAACGCATACATAACATTTTCCATTACTGCACAGTCCTGTACAGCATTGATGTCTTGAAGAAGTTTTCATGGACGGTTGTGTAACCACTTTCCATGTTTAAAGAGCATTAGTGGCAACCTTAGCAAAATGTTCCCCTTTTTTACTGACAATGAAATTATGAGAGAAATGCAATGATAGCTGAGCTTTAGAGGTACTTAAACCACTGGCTTCCCAGATGATTTGGCTTTTTCTGTAACACAACACTGGTCACCTATCTTTTTACTTTTATTCTGGTTCACCAACAAGTGGCTGTTATCCAAGTCGGACTGGGACTCCAGTTCACAGATTCCCCACTCACCACAGTCATCCCACTGAACCTCCTTCTTGACCCAGTCTTCTCCATCTTGTGTTTCTCCTGAGTAACATTACCCTTGAAGGGACTCAGCATTTAGTGGTGATAGTGAATTTTACAGTGAGGAGAGCAAAAAATCTCAAAACAAATAGTAAATGTTAAAATGAAAAATGTTAAGAAAATAACCTACCACTCTTATGTGAAGTGGCTTGAATGAGGAATGATCTCTTGATGTTCTTTTAAGACTATTGGGCTGTATGTTTTGGGGTTTCCTGATCACAGTTGACAATTCATAGAGTTACCAGAGAAGAAATAATAAGTTTTGATGCAGTTGAAAAAGAAAATCAAAATAATTTAGGTGAATTATAGAATAAGTGCAAGAATGCTAAGACAAAATGGTTTCATTGTTGATTGTGTTTTGGGAAAAATGAGAAAAGCAAATGGCAAGTCTTCCCCTAGTCATCCTCTCTCTTTTTTTTTTTTTTAAATTCCTGCAAAAAGAAACGTCTGACACAAACGTCTGACACTTATATGGGAAAAAATGTGGGAGAAATTAGGGAAAAAGTGGAGATTCAGAAAAGAATCTGTATGCTGCTGTTGGAACTGAATATGCCTGGCATTCATCCCATTTTTTTGTTTGGTGATGGAGAAGATTGCTGAAAAAGGCTTGTGTTTTTTTTTCTTTTTTTTTCTTGTTTGTTTGTATTTTTTGACTCATTTAGGAGATTACTACAAAACTGACCTGGAGCAGTGAATCCATTTGCCCCATGCATTGTCCCCACCCTGTGTCCCCGTTGTTTAGTTACAGTTATGTTCTTTACTACAGGACTGGCAATTCAAAACTTTAAACTGAATATTGGCAGAAAAAAGCCCAAAAAACAACAACAACAAATGTTCTCCTGGGATGGAAGTAGCTATGTCAATTTTAAGTGTCATTATTCCATTAACAAGATGATCTAATCCACAGCACTTAGAGGCATCTAAGACATTGGTAGGAAAAGCATTTTGAAAAGCATTCTAGCCATAGCTTTAAAAAAGAAGAAGAAAAAAGTGCTATTGTAGGATTTTCTTAATACCTTTCATAGGTTTTTGTTTCTGGTTTAGATTAGGTTTTCTATTTAAGGATATGCTGCTGATTTTTTTGAAGTGTGAAATTGCAAGGAGATGGAAGGAAGCATTTTAATTGTTGCTCTCCCTGTGGTATCATTGATATTATTGATATATAAGCCAGAAAAGTAAGAAGACTTGTTGAAAACAAAGGCAAGAAACTACAAATCAGCTGAACATAGCTCCAGTGTCAACACTTCCCTCTATGAACTGTGTCCAACCAAACTGAGTGGTCTTTCCCTTTTCTCTGAACAGAGCTCTTTGGTGAGCACTGATGCATGAAGCGTGACAGTCCCAAATCAGTCTTAAATTGAAGTTCTTTTTTAATCCAGTTAGATGAATTAGCCTCTGATAAAAGTAATTATTTAAAATTAATGCAGACCTGTTCATCCAAATTGATTGCAAAACACTTGTTTCCCAAAGGACTCCTGCCCAGAGCTTCCATGTTAAACAGACGCAGCGATTTAAGGGGGAAATGTATTCTTTAGGCTTTAAAGCCAACATATATGGGGGAAAATGACTGCTTGTGATTAATACGGTTGCCATCTAGGAAAAGAAGCTTATGTGGCATAAGGATAAGGAAAATGTGGTAGAATGAAAAAGAGGGTGTGATACTGGTTGGAGTGGGGTGCAGTCCTGAAAGGAGAGGATTCCAGTTGTAACTGAGAGGCAACTCAGCACTGGACAACATACAGCTCTTGGTCTGAGAAGAGCAGCTGCCTGTGCAACGGGAGGTCATAAAGTTGCTGCGTGTTGCGGACGCAGTCTGGCCCAGGATAATGTCAAGGAGATTTGATAGCAGGTTTGAAAGAAAGACCAATTGAAGACGCTTGGGTGGATGGATGTTTGTCTTGAAAGACGTCGGATGGCAAAAGATAAGGGTTGGCCAAGTAGGGGATGGTGCTAAGTTTGATGAGGTAGAAATGGGCAAGGAAAGTGAAGGGAAAAGTTGCAAAGATATAAATGAAAGCCTGTGAACTGCAGAATTTACCTTGCTGTATTCTTGCATTTAAATTTCTTCATGTGTAGGAGGAATATTTCAAACATCTGCAGTGTTAGTAAGTAATCTTTCTCTCTTTTCCTTTGGATATATTGTTGTACAGTCTGTCATTCTGTCTGTGCTTGAGTAAATGTTCAATTTCTTACTTTTCTTACTCATTGTTATGAGTTTGAGCAAATTACCCTCCCTGATATGTAGTATAAATGGGTTCTTATTACTTTTATTCTTGGAGCATTACGCATCATTTCACATCAGACCAGCTGCATGGAAATGTGGCAAAAAATGGGTAAAAAAAAAAATTCTAATTTGATGGTTCATTTCCTGAAATTATGATGCCTCTCAGAGGTAATAATGATCACTGGCGTATGCATTTCTCTGTTCAGAAATAGGACAGGGGGCATCTGAAGACATGGGGGTTAATGGACAACTCAGATCGAAATGCAACCGTAACGCCAAAGTAGCCGTGCCGGCGTCCTTTCCTCAGGCAACTGTGTTTGCATTTGAAAGTCCTGAACATGGAAGACTTTATTGTTAACAATTTTGATATACATAAAGCTTTGCGAGAAGTTTACTTTTTGCATTATAAAATTTGATTTGAGCATATGTCCAAGGGCATGCATTATGAATATCTCAAGTGCCGTTATAAGGGCTTTTATTTCGGAGAGGATGCGTATGTTCTCCTGCGGAGCGCACAGGTTTCAGTCATTCGTTCCCTGTGGGTACAGGAGATGGCTACATAGTTTAGGGTGTAAATTCATGCTACCGGCAAGCAGTTTTTATGGGCGAAGAAATGTCATTTGAGTTTATTCAGTGAATTCTGTGATCAAGTACAATTTTAGCTTTGTCATTCCCTATAAAGCTGTCTTGAATTCTCCAGTACACAAAGCCATCCTGTTTGGCCCCTGGCTATTGCTCAGCGGGCTTTCTTTCCATGATTTTGTTTTCCTGTGTGCTGAATGAATAACTACTGAAACTGAGAAACATAGATACAGACTCTCTTCTTACCAGCCTGTTTCCTTTGCAATTGTTTTCAGATTATGTTTGTCATCCATCTACTGATCTGGTCTTTTCTTTATGTGACATTTCTTACAACTCTAGGAAATTGCACACAGAAAAGCACTGTTCAGGACAGGAAAATAACTGTTTTTTAAAGTGAAAACTTCAGAAATACTGTAATAAAGGTCATCTAAGTCATGCTACCTTGACTTTTTTACAACTTAGAATATATGTACTAGACTAAGTATATATATTACAAGTGTCTGTCTTTGATTCTACGATGGGCAACTCTATAGAGGACCAGAGCAGCAACCTGTTTCTTGAATGCTTTCATCTCCCATAAAAGAGAACCAGGGTAGAAATGGCCTTTCTCTCTTTCTTCCTTCTGACATGCATTTACAAAAATGTAAGTTTTTGTTAAGTAGGGTTTGACTGGACCGAAGCACTTGGTTCTGTTTGCATGTCCAAGGAGAGGCTGCTAAAGTCAAATACTTAGAGCAGGTCAGCAAGTACACCTGAAAATAATACGAAGTCTTGAATACTTGTTTGCCATATGAGGTGAGAAATATTTACTCTGAGAAATAATGAATAAAAATCAGACGTTCATTTTTACAAATGTGGGGCACAGTTTTAAGGAGGCCTCGCTCCACTGCAGCGTACATCCTGATGCCTCCAAGAGCAGTAGTGCAAGCTACTAGAGCAAAACTCACACAGGGGTTCCCTTCTCCTCCAGAGAATGTGCAGATAATGTTGTCCTGACAGGTTTTATGCTGACCCACTACCCAACTTTGTCACGAGATTGCCTCGCCAGCTCCTCTGTGCGCAGGACTGAGCTGGCAGGCAGTGTCCGGGGGAGCACGCGGGGCACCTATGGCCCAGAGAGCGCCCCAAGCCTACCCACTGCTGCACATGACTCTAGGGGAAGCTGGCCTTTACGTGGTATGTAGTACTCACTTGAAAAGCTAGAATTAAGAAGGCTGAAACTCTGTCGCCGTTATTTATACTGCATTTGTGCTTTGGGAGAAAATAGAAGCATCTGCATGGAAAAGACTTCGGGGAACTTTTCATACACTGAAATTTTTCATCTTAGGGGTATAAAATGTGTTATATAAAAAGCATCGAGAAATCTTAGTCCTGTTTATGCTTCAGAAGCTCCCTCTGGGGTTTAAATTTTTCTGACAAACTCTTTTTGAAAACATTAACAGTTTAAAAAAAAGATTTTTACGTTAAGTGAGAAATAAAATCATTAGATTTTATTCAGAATGAGATTGTGTTGTGTGGCTATTACAGCATGTTGCTTTTATGTTGTCTTCCCTACAAGAATTTAAAAAGGCAAGTGAGAATTTAATTTCTGGGAAGGAATACTGTGAACATACAGCCTTTCATTTATTTATTCAGCAAATGAAAATATTTACAACAACACAATGAGGAATAGTAGCTGTTTAATAAAACTTCAGAGATTATTGTTCTATGTATTTACCTCCTTCCACCTTATATTGCTGTAGAATGAAGAGATCTGCTTGGCAACATTCTTCCGTTTTGTCCATACAAGAATGTTGTGTAATTTCTGCATTTGATCTCTTAGTTTCTGCTATATGGAAGGATTTTTAAGGGAAATAGCTAATATATGGATCAATCTTTCTGGATATGTAGAAGATACTATAGCGTGCTTGGGAGATTAGCGTGAAGGCTGTAATCTACACAAACAATAACAAAGGAAAAATAGGGAAGGGAGCGCGCATGCCAAATGTTAAGTCAATATTCTAGTTTTAATGCTTTGTGTCTCAAATCGAGACCTGTGTAACAGTTGCATATATGCTACCATTTCTACCGTGTAAGCTGCAAGTTATTGAGGCTTATCTGAGAAAGAGGGAGTCAGAGATTTTAATTAACTTCACCGGTAGGAGGATGAGCTTAGTATTCACTGTCTTACCAAGAGTGAGACCTAAGCATATACATTTTGCTAAATTAATTAGCAGGAAGGGTGAGAGTTTCAGGATCTGGTTCAAGGAGTCATTTTCAAACACTGCAGCCTAAATAAGCTTGCAGCTAGACTGAAGTAAAACTCTGTCCTTTTACAAAAGTGGCTTCATGGGTGCATCACGGTGCAAGAGAGTGCACAAGAGAAACCTTAAAAAAAACTTTTATGGGCAACTTGGTAAAGGTACTAATTCCTAGTACAGTTAAAAAGCTGCATTTTTTAAAAAAATACAATTTCCAGCTATGTTTTCAAGAACTTTTTGCTTTTCTAGACTTATTTATTTTTGTAAACTTCTCTAGTATTTCAAGTGAGCTTGTGAAAACATAAGCATAGTGGTTTCACAAAAGCAAACATCCGGATAAATTAGTGCTGTGGAATATGTAGAGTTATTGCTTGTAATTCCTTATTTTACTCTTAAGGGATGAAAATGAAATGATTACAAATCAGTAGAATTCATTCACGTCAAGTTTGTTTTTCTTTCACCCAAATATTTGATTCCTAACTCTAGAAGATAGTTTTCTTTACTCTTCAGTTCTCACTGATCTCCATGTAGCTAACATAGTTTCACATTAGGCTAGTGATTCTTTGGAGTTAAAACTGGGAGAAAAAAAGCTGGTCCAAGTCTTTTTTTGGGGGGGTGGGGGGAGGCGCTCTTTTTGGTTTGCTGGTACATGAACAGATCTAAACCGAGGAGCCTCTTTCGGTGCATTTGCTTCCTTGCCTCCATTGTAGCTTCTCAGTTTCAATTTCAAAGCCTGACCCCAAAGTCTTGTTCACGGCAGCTCTGAGAAGCACCATAATCTGCCCGTGCTTTTCCATGTGTACGCAGGTGACAGCGTTTCTGCCCTGCTTTCCTGTCCCTCCTATTTAGCTTGTAGGCGGTCAGTCAGCACTTCCCTCCAGCTGTAGCCTGTGCTGAAGCTTCTCAGTTGGCTTCTTGGAACTGCTATAAAAGGTGGAGTTCAGCCTAAAGGACCTACAGGTAGTCTGCCTTGTCCTTCCCTACATACATGTGTGCCTACACTGCAGGACCCGGGCATGCAGCTTGTACAGCAGGGCCAGCACTGGTTTTTTATGCATTTTGTATGGTCATGAGTGATAGAGCAAGGCAGGAATAGAAGCGTCTGTCGCGATCCCTCATATCCCTGGGTTTCTCTGTACCGTGTGTGTTTACAGCTCCTTTCCTCTTTGTTCTTCAGAGCTGTCATCCTCTATGTTAGACACAGGCAAATGGTTTCTCCTCCAAATTGCTTTTCTATATTACTGATGTTTTTGTTTTCCCCATGAATGGGTCGCCACTTATTTATTTATTTTGGGTGCTTCAGTGAGAGTTTTTATTTCAGTCTTTATGGTCCATTTCCTTATGAGATGCCTCTCTTGATGTTTATTTGTCTTTACAGTCATTAATTCTCTCAGGAAGCAGCTGGAAGCAGCAAGTTGGCCATGTGGGGTGGCTCTTTTCATTCTGGCAGTGGGTAGGATTTTCTAAGCATGGCAGTAACAGGTCTTGTCATCATGAAAGAATATCCAAAACAGGAGAATTATTTCCTTTTATTTTATTTTTATTTTTACATGGAGAAAGCAAAGGTTCAACTTTATTGTTGTGTCCTGTGCTTCCAAGAAGGTCAGCCTATGGAGCAGGAAGAGAAGTCATATTTTAAAGCAATGTTTATATTGTATTATAAACATGTTGACTGTATTGCAGCAGTAAGTGCTAATGTGGTAGCCCCTGCCCATCATGTTTCTTCATTTACAGAGCTTTGTCTCTGTTGAAAAGAAGTGCCATGGGGACAGTGTGCATAAATGCCAGAAAACTCTAGCAAGGCAAACAGCTCTTGAATGTCTTTGAAAAGGATCAAGGAAGCAAGTGAAGAGAAAGGCCCTTAGGCAGCATATATTAGTCTAGTAGCACAGCAATTGCTCTTTTTCATCCCTCTGCTGTTAAATGGAATGGGTTTTCAAAGGCATTTTGGGGGCAGTCCTGAGGGTGCAAAGCCAAGTGATGTCTTCTATACCCTCTGTCTGCACATGGAAATGCTTAAGAGAAGGAAGTTCTTTCAGATTTACATACATGCTTTTCTTCTGCTGGTTTCTGCCTTCTCACAGCTTCTTACTTTTATCAACCACCTAAGTTCAGTTTGAGCCTGTACAATAGACAAGAATATTTGGTCACAATACACTGATAATGGTTTCATGCAATACAGTATATTGAGATGGTGTGAGGTAAACAGCACACCTTAATATAAGTGAGACTTGAAGATATTTTTCCCCTGAAAAGATACCTGCCTGAGCAGTAGCCCTTGTCACATCAAGCAGATTCAGTATCTGTCACATGAAGCTCCTCTTGTGCATCTAAATTTGGATCAAAATTCCTGCATGAAATGAGGAGGAATTAAAAGGGGAGGAAATAAAAAGACTTAGCAAAAATAGCCTGCTTCCTCCTGTCCTGAGGCTTCTGTGCACCCGCTATGTACTTCTGGGTCTGCAGTGCTCTGGTGTGGACTTTGGTGCTGGCACATTTCTCTCTGTTCTCTGTGATAGGCATGAGAGTAAAATAAGTGAGAAAAATGTGCCTGAGCTGATGTGCTGCTACCACTGCAGAGGGGATGGCCCCCCACAATCCCTAACATGAGATTTGCCTCCACTCTTCAGGTATTTTAGTAGAAAAAGATTTTTCTTTCTTAAGAAGCCTCCTACTTGAACTTTGTTTTCTGACTTCAAAAGTTTTAAATTTATGGAAACCTACCTGAAAAGGCAACTTTTCCACTTAAATGCTGAAATTCAAGTGGAGAGATTCAGGAGGAATCAGAGCTGAAGTTACATAGGGAGAATGATAAGCACTGCAGTGCCTCAGCAGAATATGAACTTGCTTTTGATCTGCTTCCGAGGTGGAACAGGAGTGAATCTGCACAGAGATAAACTGCCAGAGCAGGGGTGAGGCTGTGTCCCTTGGCCTGGGAAGACGATGGCCTTCCACTGTAGTTCCATGTGCTGCTACTCCTCATTCTTTGCCTTGCTCTCTAAAAGCTCAAGATATATTTTATGTGTTATGATCAATACTTGGATGTATGACTACCGTGACAGTTCATGCTCTTGCATCCAGTAGTGCTTATGGATGGCTCAGGGCTTTCATTTCATATCGCAGTAGTGGTTACTGTGGTAATAAAATGTGCCCTTCTAAGCTGGGATGCAAGAGAGAATTCTCACCCATATTAAAAGCCCTGGTGTTTCTCATTTAGGAATGGTGACCTCAACTATTGGCTGTAGTTCAGAAGTATGTTCCTACATTTCTGTTCTTAAATTGGACAAGGTGGAGTCCAATAAAGATACGACACATTGAACTTTCTTCCTTAAAATTTGTGTTTTTGTCAATGACTTCCTCAACAGTTACCTTGCAACGTGGTCTCTGGTTAGCGCTCAGGAGGGATGATCGCTTATCCTCATGTTGCTTAATCGTCCCGGTAGGATCCATAGGGTTTCTTTCTGTTGGCTGTGAACTGCTTGCTCTTTGTAAAAAGCAGACTTCTCTTCTTTTGCTGGAAGTTGTGAGAAGAGGAATTACTTCTTGGATTATCCTCACTTAGTTTACTTAAAATGCAGAAATTAATATTCCTGTATCTTCTAATTTACATTCCAAGCATTTTCTTCTCTTAATTATTGCTGTGTCAAGAGCATGACTTGTGACATTTAAGTTTTTGCATGTCAAAAATTCTTGCTGGCTTATTCGAAGGAAGAAGAGTCAAGGTCACATAACTTTCATGATCTCTTTTGGATAGCTTTGCAAATGAAAAACAGAGATTCAGTAGGTTTGGATTGTTTTTTTTTTTTTCCTGGCATATCCACAAGGATTTTGCCCCCTGGGACAGTTTTCGCTGTCATTGAAATGAGTTGCTGCTGAAATGAGCTTGTCCCTTAGAATTATTCCCAGTGATGGTTTTATTTGGGTATGAAGGGATGAGCGGAGGGGATGAAGGGATGAGGGGAGAAGCGCGGAGGGAGGAAACGAATTAGCTTAATGATTTTTTACTTCATGTTCCCTAAAAATAATTTGTAGTATTGAGGGATGCATAAATGATTTAAAAGTGATTTTTGCTTAAACCATGCTCTGTTCTATGAATTCCTCTTTCCCAATATTTTTCATTATGGAAAGCCAAGCAAAAAGCTTGACAAACAGTGCTGCGTTAGAAAGAAGAAAGGAAAGGAAAAAAAATCAAAAATTCTAAGGAGATTTATCGAAATCTTATCTAAATTTCCTTGCAAGCTTTAAGCATACTGAATTATTTATAACAAGTTGAAATATTTGCAGTAGTGGGGTCCGCTCATGTAGTTTTAGGATTGGGACTGATAGTCTCCATCTTCCTGACTCAAGCAGATTTTGCTTTCTGCCCTGTTATTTCCCAGAAATATTTTCCAAGCTTGCAACATTTTGCATTATGTTCTCGAAAGTAGTGATATCGTTGAACAAAGATTTTTGAGAATGATTCCTGTTTGTAGATTTAGCTTGAATTCAAATGGTGCCATGAAACATAAAGGAATAGATCCTTTAATTACCAGCCCCAGGCACGCCAGAAATCCAGAAATTCTCAGATATCATTCACATACTTTAAATTAGTCCAAAATGGTGAAGTAAAACTTCTTCTTTTTTTTTTTTTTGATTGGAGATCTCAGCTGTTCGGAAGCAGGGATGTGTTACTGGACTTTCTTAAATGATCTTTAGATGATTGCAGTCTGGACCCTATGCATCTTTGAGGCTTGGTGTCCTTGGGCAAAGCAAGGAAGGGAGGTGAAAGGGCTGTTAATTCCTGGCCACCATGGAAAGCAAGTAATAATGATAAAATAAATAATCCATACAAATTCTGCTTGTCATAGATCTTGTCATATGCCCTCCTTTGTCTCAAGCTTTGCCCACACTTTGCATCAACCTGATGTTCTAACCGATAAAATAGTGCTTTTATTAGGTTGGCATTAAATCTCCATCAACTGCTAAATGCAGACTAACAACAGTTCAATTTTGGGGTCTCCAGAACTGTGGTTTTCCGGTGAGTGCTGCTGACTTCTCTGGGGTTTTGTGACATCCAGATTTTTTTTAGGAGTTAATTTATTATCTGTCTCATCTTCCTCTGTCATCTCCCCACAAAGCAGGTGACAAGCAGCATTATAATATTTGTCAGTCCTGTCAGAAAAATGGAGCTTTATCCCTTTGTGACAAGTGCTCCTCGCTGTATTGATCAGGATGAGGTTGTCCCTCCTGGGAGAGGTCAGTGCAGGCAGGAAGACTTCTATCGCATCTCCTTGCTCTGCACAGAGCAGTCCTTTGCATCCTGGGCTTTGTTTCAGACACAGCTGAACCAAGATAGCGATCGGTGTTTGTGCTGCTTAGCGTGAATAGAAACCTTCTGCTTTGCTACCAGCCCATGTTATCTGCTTCTAAATGTCAAGCACTCTTCAGTGCGCACCGCAGAGAAGATGAGATAACATGCAAGTCAGACGAGTTGGAAGGAGGAGTATGGCACAGGAGGTGAGGATCTGCACCTTCCGTGCATGCCTTGGCATGGAGGCTTCCCTGGATGGCCCCTGAGCCCGCTTCTGAATGCGGTTTGTGATGAGGTACCTTGGGCCAGAGTTGAGACACTTGGCATTAGTGGCACCTTTATGGCCAGACAAAGCCTCTTTATTCCTAGGCCTGTTATCTGCTTCTCTTTCTGGTGCGACTCATCCCCAAATGATTTGCTGCTTGTTCAAACACATGAGAAGGCACAGTTCTTAAACAAACAAAGAAAAAAACCCACAAACACTCTTATATCAGAAAATGAGAGGGGAAAAACAACCACCCAGTAAGGAATAAAACTGTTCTGGTAATAGCAGGCAAATGTCTTGTTCTTCATTTGATCATCCCCTCTTAAATAACTTCTTCTCCCTTCTCTCTGCAGCTTATGTCCCATGCATACTTGTTGGGTCTCTTTTCCATTGATGCCCCCAAATCCCTGAAGTGTTCCTAAGTTTCTGTGTGTCAGACTTGGAGAATGAGAGCTAGTTTAATGTGACGGTTACTGGATCTATCTGATGGGTTTTATGTCCCTGAAAGCACGGAGGAAGGATGGCATTACATTATTAACCCAAAAGATTCAAAGTCGTAAGTCAAGCCATACCAATATTCAAAGATTGTACAGTGTATAGATATAGGTAGGCACATGTTTTGACTTCTTTATCCTCTGCTTTCAAAAGGAAATGGTTAACATCTCAGCCAAATTGCTGTGAATTCTACTACAAGTTAATTCTGATAAATTGTAATTGCTCAAAATTTGAATATGTGCAATCAAAAAAAAAAAAAAACAGACTTTGGCCACTAGAGTGAAATCATGGGCTGTAAGTTCTCAGGTTGTATTTTCCTGCCCAACACTGCTCTTCATGTTGTTCTCAATGTTACGTGTGCCTGCCAGTGCACCCTTAGAAGCAATTCCAGTGCCTCCAGGTATCCTGGTAAGTCAAGGGAATGCAACAACCACAGAGTAAACCATGGAAATCATCATTTAATCTTAATGTGGACAATCAAAAAGCCAAGGATAAGAGACAGAGGATGTAACATTCTTCTGATTCAAGAGAGTTGAGCGTCAAAACAAAAATATTGTAACAAATAGCCCAGTATTGATATTAATTTTTTCACGCTACTTATTTCTGTGTACTGGACTCCAAATAAATATTTAGAGGTACTGAAAACTGTTTCAGATTTCTGAACTTTGCGCCTCCATGCTCAGTCCACTTGAACGTTTCTTCTTCATTTGCCTCTGGCCTCAATTTGTGAAAATACTAGGTTTACTGTGGTATGCAAGGTAAGACTGGGGGAGAATAGAAAGGCTTCCTCTGTAAGGGCAGAATGGAAACGTTAGTGCAGGATTTTGGTCAGATTAAATAATCTCATTATTCTTTGAATCAAAATGAAAAACATTCAAGGCCACACTGGAAAAGGATGGAGAATTTTCTTGTTGATGGGCCAATTTGACCATTTCTGCTGAGACACCATGTGATTGATGATATCAAGAACGAACAATGCAATTAGATTAATTTACACATTAATTAGTTTATTGCTTTCTTTTTGTTTGGTCCCTAGTGTGTTTGTTTGCTTGTTTGTTTTTAAAAAAATTGAGTATGTTCTTTTGGAGCGGTTTAATTTCACTACTGAAAATCTGAGTGCCCACACAGCAACACCTGCCTTGTGAGTGAGTGAATAGAAGCCCTCTAGTAGCTGGAGAGGACACTTCAGCAGGGAAATAACACCTACAGCTCCCCCAGCTTCCCAGCCTGCGTCCTGCCCGCACTGGGGAGTATCTTGTGAGCGGGGTCTGCAGGGGACAAGCGGGGACGTGGTGCCAATCGGCAGCCACTGGTCACCACGAGGTCAGTGCGCTCGGGAAGCGCATGGTGGTGAGTGTCCTTTGAAAGGTGGTCGTACGCCAACCGGGACTGCTCACTGCTCATGTCCGAGTTCCACTTGGGGACGTGCAGACACTGTGCCCAAACCTGCACTGAATTTCTTATTAGCAAAGCTGACCAAATAAGTAGCATGTTTATGAGTAACATTAATGCTGAGTTTCTCCTATTTTGTTTCTTTAATCAGGTTTTTGCAATCACTGTGGCTGTTAAGGAGTTTTTCAATGGATTTTCAACTTCTCTGGCAGCTTAATTTCATAATGTTTCCTGAAAACCTTACAGATTAATCCAATTTAAGGATTAATTTCTTTTTAAACACTCTAATAGACTGCAGTTTTTCAAAAATGAATATAGTGACATGCATGTTCTGAATTTCCTTATATAGTATGTCCCTAAATCTATTATATGCTTTCATTTATTGCTCATAAAAGGAGATTTAACATAAAAGCTCTTTTAAGAATAAGACTAGGTTCTAACTATTTTATGTGAAAATGAAATAAAAGATGGTTTTAAAAGTTGCACTTTCCACCTGACATATCAATCAAATGCCCTACATAACATAGATGGAAGGCAGCGTCTGCACTTAAACACAACTCTTGGTAACTCCTTATTCTTAAATTGTGAAAGACAGCAATGAATACTATCAGGGATGTATTTGTTTAATCATATATTTTCCGTAAAAGTGAAGTCTAGTGTTGGCTCCATTAAAGAGTAGACTTCTTCCTGGCCCAGGCAGAAGTCCCTGCATTAGATGAAGGCATCTGGTGGGTGGGATGTGAGGCAAGCAAGTGGAATGCATCATTTTATTAAATATGAGTTAAACCCTTCAACCTGACTGGTATGTATTGCTCGTGAACCTCTTAGCCAACAAAATGTTCGATGAATTGCCCGCTCGTTCCACAGAAGCACTCTTGGAGCTGGTGAGAAATGATGTTTTGATCTAGAAGGCGGCAGTTGCAGAACAGATATACTTGGCTTCTTTTCCTCAATATTACAGAAGTTTGTTTGGTATGTATACATCAGATCTTCTCTAGCTTAGCTGAAATTTTGTTTTTCTAGTCCTGGGTCACTTGAGTTAAATGCAGGTATGCAGGGTTTAAAGTGAAAAAGAAATTGAAAATAATCAAATTTCTCAGAAATCTCAGTACAGCAAAAGTCTCATTTCTTTTTTGGGGTTTGTCTACAACCGTTTGTTTCCTACCATACGGTTACCACTTGAAAGTGAATAAGCCCCACTGGACTTTTCCAAACAGCTATTTTCTTGAGTGTTACCAAGTTGCTATTTTAAATTACATTATCTTATTTGCATCATATTTCAAATTTCATAATAGGTTCCTGGAGAAACACAAGGATTAAAAGCTCAAGCTTTTCGTTTCCCTGTGTTAGATCAAGGGATTGTAAGGGGAGCTCTCACCTCCTGTAAAATTCAGAGAAAGAAATATTAGACATGCCCTTAGCACTGTACTTTAGAAATAGTTGAAATATTGATTTTTTTAAAAAAATTGATTCCATATTTCTTGATTACCAAGTTCTAGCCCAAAGAAAGTCTTTATGGTTGAGATAAAAACCTTTGAAGGGAGAGGGGTTATAATGGAAAAGGCTGCCAGTCTCTTGACGTATAGCAACACTAGCCATTATAGGATGTGTGCACATTTGTGTGTGCGTGTGCACATACTTTGGTCATGACAGATGCTGAACATCATTTTTCCAAAAGGCTGCCCTTGAAAAATCTCAGCATCAGAGTACCAATAAATGATACAGAGTACTAAAAGCTGTAAAATGTCAAACAATATATAGCTTATGGCATGATGCAGTTTAATTTTCTAAGATGCCATCCCTGTAACTTTTGAGGCACTCTCTGCTAGAGCAGAAGTAACACTGAGAAATTGTGTGAAGAGGGTGGACAGAGAGTCATAAAGATTTGATGCCCCTAAAATGCCAGTAGGGGTAATTAGCCAACTGTCTGTTTCGCTTGCCGTTTAGCTTCTTGAGGTTGAAAAGCCTGGAATCCATTTTCAGAATTTAGTGTGGGGGTTGAGAAATTTCTACCTTTCTTGACTAGATTTTGCAAAGCATTTGGCACTTAATTGTAGATGGGATATGCCCTTTGCAATAGTTAGCCGCGTTTCTTTAGAAGTCTGTGTTTCTGATGTGCAGAAAAATCTTTTATTTTCCTCCAACATTTTCTGATAAATTTGAATTGCAATCTGACGGCATTAACCAATGCCTGTGACAAATTCTGCTTACAGTAAATGGATCTTTGGAAGGTAGGGAGGGTTGGTCATCCTTAAGCAGCTCCTGCCACTGATGATCAAGGAACTTGCTCCTTCTCCAAATTCAAAGGCAAAAACATGTTCCACTACTAAGGGGAAACTCCTAGTTTTTATTAAGAACTTTGATTCTGCTAAATCCTTACAGCTGCTTTGAATGCAGTGCATTACCATGCAGTACAGCTGAAATGAATGCAGTGCATTACCATAAAAATACCATAAGAGATAACCTAGACATAGTTAATGTTAAATTGATGAAAAAAATATTTGTGGAATGAATTTCAAATGAGCTTTTTCCTGCAACAAGTAGAAGCAGCTGTATGAGATAGTGCAAGTTTTTCTGTAATATTTGATTTTGGATAATTCAGTGATACCATAGGATCTATGCACTTATATGTGCCAGTTGTAAATAGGTATTAGTTGATCTTGTAGCAACCAACTTAAATTTTTAACCCTTATGACTGAGTTTTGATGTTTTGTGGTTCTTTTCATACCTTAGCAGATGATTCTGTCTTTAAAAGGACAATGTGTATTCAACAGCCCTGTGTCAATATAAAGCTTACTGAAGTCATTGAAACTATTTCCTTCAACAGAAATTAAGATTTGTTGAATTTTGAGTGCATTAATAGTTCATACATAAATACTGCATCTGAGCCATCTAGCAGAGGATGACAGTTCTCTCCAATTGGACTCACAGTTTCTGAGGTTACAGGGGGAAGGGCTATTGTTGTTGCAGCCAGGTTTCTTCTCCCTGAAAAACACACTGTGAAAGACTCCTTCCAGGTTTTTTTTTGTCTTAAAAAATCATATTCATCTTGTTTTAGCATGTGATTACTATAGACCTGAGGTTAACTTTGAAGTAAAGTGCATCTGGAAAAAGGTCCTTTGTTCTTTCAAAAGATGGCAGTACATAAAATTTAGAGGATAAGTTTTGTGTTGCATGAAATTTTAAATGTAACAGAAAATTTGAACTATACATTGAATGAATAATATGCATTTTCTTCTTCACTTGTGCTAACATCTTTAATTATAGTGAATTAAATTGATATGGATATGAGTGTCCTATGTGGTGCTATTAAAATCCTTTAGAAACTTAGCAGTAATTCATATATCATTATTATCAGTGTAGCCATGCTCTGGGATTTATTCTCCATTCTGAATTTGTCCTTTCATCCCCTGGTCAAAGAGAAAATAGGCGCAACATAAATGTTTTGAATTCTTATAATGCCATACATATCTTTATGAAATATCTCTTAAAAATCAAAAAAGGAAACGCTGAAAATCATTCTTTTCTTTTGCTATTTCAACTTGAATCTTTCTGTTTCCCCTTGTAAGGAACCTATCCCTGAAGCTATCAAAAGAAGTGGAGCAAGGAGAAGCCAGGTACCCTCGTGTCAGCCAGCTGGCTGGCAGCCCGTCGGTGGAGTGGCCTTTTGCTGGTCTGGAGGAAGGGGGAGGAATTGAATCTTTGCCCTTCAGATTGATGCTGCAGGACTGCACAGCTGTAAAGACACTGCTGCTGAAAATGAAGAGGGTTCTTCAGGAGGTAAGCGCTCATTTATTAACTTAATAGCTTGCAGGATTATTGCAGTAGAAGAGGATCACAAAAATATTATGGCCTTGATGTCTTTTAATATGTTTTCAGTATATGGAATTGGTACAGAAGTCTTTCCTTTGACTGTTTGAAACCCTGAGACAATATAGGAATTTCTACTCCAAGTGGCAACTGGTGTAAAAGGAGGGAGGACATGCTATGAATCAGCTTGGAACAGAACATCTTTTTAATTATTTTATTTCATTACTGCTTATTCTCTCTGGTATAAGTCTCATTTCTAGAGTGCAGTTTGTATCTTCAACCCGCAGTGATGAGTAGTGCCTCAGTGTGGTAAACTTCAGAAAGCTTATGCCTATACTAGAATTTAACTGATACTGCCATCTCTTTGTAAATTGCTCTTAAACCTTGAGCAAAAATGTGGAGGGATGGAATGAGCTGCTTAAGGTTAAAATATTGTTCTATCTTTTACCTTTCCTATGTTAGAGATTTTCAATTTTCTGTCTGTATTTGCTATTGACCAGGAAGTTATACGCAATTAATTCAGAGAAGAGATGCACGAGGAAGGAAAATGCTCTTCTGAGTATTCTAGAGATATTAATGTTAAAGGTTACCAGCTTAGGTTTGTAAATGACAGGCAAAATTGGATTTCTCAGGCCATTCTAACAGTTTTGAGAATGCTGACTTGTTCACTCCTGCTGTATTCTCCAGGCTCCCTCATGAATTGTGGGATGAATTGAAAATTTTATTGTGCATTAAGTTCCCTTTAGGATTTTAGAAGAAACCAAATTATTATTGGTATTATCCAACTGTAGAGTTGTGATACAAATTAATTAATAACAACTTTTCAGTTTTGTGTCCATCTAGCACAGAACGCTGTTCTCTGAGATCTCAAAGAATGATCTTGTTGTTTTGTCCGTACAGTGCCTAGAAATAGAGAATAGTTTAGGTTCGGAGGACTCTGAAGGTTATCTCACAATATTGGGCAGGCAGTTTCCATGGAGAAAGTACAACACTTCTATTGTAACTAGATGTAATTTCTTCATCCAAAAGCTCCTTCTGCCCAAGCAATATCATAAATCCAACTCACAACAGTACAGAATTAAAAGATGTAAAAGAAGAATTCTTTCCTTACCATGGAAATCTCATGCATATTTAGGCCTACGCAAACATCGTTGTCGGCAGGTTTATATGGTACAGAAGTGAAATATTTTATGCCTAATACAATACAAAATAAATATATTTGTTCTGAAGAATAATAGTATGTCACATGCTTTAATCCACTTTTAAAAATACATGAAGCATGCAATATACATGGGAAACAAACCTACACATGAATTATTGGGGAGAAAAAGTTGCACTATTTCTGTTTTATAGCTGATATTATCCACAGAAGAAGAAATTACAGAAGTATATGCCTCCTTATTGAACAATAACATGTTAATCGAGTTAAAATATTAGCCCTGCTATTCAATATAATGATTCTTCTTAAGCACTAAGCTCCATCTCTAAGGTACAATCTAATTATGATCTGGCAAAATTTAATACCTGCCAAAACAATATACTGTTTTTTGTTGCATTGCTTGCGATTGAAGAATTTATATGGAAAAGCTACATTTAATGTATGCAGTCCTGAGCTGTGGGCTTATAAAGCTGTGGGTTTTGCTTATTAGCATTATCATGAAATGGGAAACTGAAGACATGGCAGTAACAGACAAGATTGCGAATGTTATTATGTAATGTGTTTAGTGGAAGTCTAATGAATGTTCATTCAATTACGAGAATTAATTACCACTTCACTTTTAGTGAAAAAGCACTGACAATGTCTCTTAATAATTATTTGCAAGTTCAGCCATGTAAGCAGGATGTCCCCAAATGCTCTGGGAATGAAGCTGCAGACCATCATCTGGACCGTCTCGTGTGCAAGGAAGCCTTAGTATCCTGCCAAAACTCTCCCAGGGAGTGTTTCTTAATCCCCTCTGGCAGCTTTTTCTCATGGATGTTCCCTTGCTGATAGACAGGTCTGCAATAAATGGGCTAAGCAAGACTTGTGGCCTGCGAAGTTAGTTTACTGAAGAAACATTGCCAGAGATGATCAGCACAGGCAGCTTGATAAAAGCCACTTCAGAGTATGAGACTTTATGAGCGGTTTTGTAGCCTGCCTGTGATTTATGGGGAGCTCTTGGTCTCCCTTTTCTCCACTGCAGTGATGTTTATCGAACCATTTGCTTCTCAGGGTCTAGCTGGCATTGACCTATGTTCAGTAGTAACTAGCTGATCCTCATATGAAAAAGCAGAAAAGGAAAATGGGGAGTTGGATGAATAAAACAGGTCAGTCCATCCTCCCCTCGGAAACTGAGTCCTTAACTCCAGTTTAGATGGGTATCTATATTCTGAACCGGTCCTCCAAATCACCATCATTGTCATTATAGACTTTTGTATAGACTTTTCTGTACTCTTCCAGGTGGGCTTGAAATTATTTCTCCCTAATAAACTCTTTATGGTTTGAGTTATAGCTAATTGAGACAATATTTGAAGGCCAGCTTATTGAGAGAACATTTAAGAGAATTGTCTTTATTGAAAGCATTGGTAGAACATTTTAGGCAGATATATGCCAGGGAAAATATCCCAGGTTTGTGCCTTGGAAGAGAGGGGTTTTATGCAAAAATAAACATATAGGATGAATACAGCTATTTTGGTCAAGTTGTTCAAAAGAGTAGGCTTAGGGTTTGTTGATTATTTTGGGCTGAAGCAGAGTGTACCACTATAAAGAAACCTTTGCCTGCTTTTAGGCTTTTTTTTTCCACAGGTCACATTGTCCCTGCGTTCTTTATGAAGCATATGTAGTGTTTTTTTTTTTTTGCCACGTTCTGCTTTTAGGCATTTTTATGAGCCTATCAAAAGTGATCTTGCTAGCTGGTAATGTAGCAAATTAAGATATGCTGTCCATGTGTTAATATAATTTATAGCATAAATTAATTAGTGTGGAACCCGTGCTTCTTTTGCAGCCCAGTAAAACACCATGCAGGCTGTGGACCTTTAGAAATTGAAGCTAGTTGCTACAAATAGCAATAGGGATACATCCCTCTGGACATACATTACATATTGTGCTTTGCTAATTAATAATTTATTTTACTGAGAGAAATTGTAACTGCCTGTGACTGTCATTAAAAGATGATGTTTCTGAAATAGTGCTTTTGGATTGCAGTGGAAAATGAGAGCCTTGGAAGACTTTCTCAAAATCAATGTGAGATCAGCCATGATAGTTGCCTGAGACTTGAGGCACAGAGTCAGGCCACCAGCTCCGCAATTAGCCTGTTGAACAGCAGTGGCTACATCACTTCTCCCCAGGCTCCTTTCACCTCATCAGTAAAAGTATGGTCATCTTTTATGCTGCACTTGCAGTGTACTAATAGAGAGCATTAAAAGAAAGCTAAGTGTCATTTGCAATATTCTGCAGTCTGACTACGAAGCAATATTGAGTAGTTTAACCATTCAGTCACTTTAAGTTGTGTTTTTTAAAGACATTGAAGTATTCCTGTGGTCCACCATGAAATGTATTGAGTTTACAAACATATGTCTGCTAGCCACTTAAGAAGCAATTGCAAGTTTAATACACTGTAAAATACTGCAAGTTTTCTTCTTTTTAAGTAACTTTGTAATTAGCCAGTGTAGCATTACTGATGTATTCAATGCCTCTGCATTTAATGCACTCCCTTTTATCAAGTAATTAATGCTGGAAATTGCTAATTCCTTCATTTCATGGTGGGCTGCCACTGCATATACCCATAAATTTAAATAATTAATTTAAAAAGTACTAGATTTAGTAATAGGATTTATCTTTTATAAACCTTCTTATAAGGCATTTTCACTCAGCAATACACCTTGACGCACCTTTGCTCGACTGTTTGCAATGCAAAAGCAGAGCTCTCCTGCACAGTTACTGTGTTTTCTAGTAGTTCCTCTCAGGGTAACTGGTTATATTAGGAGTTAGTGGCTGGAATGGGATGGTCTCCTCAGCAGCACAGATATTTTCCTTTAAGATAATCCAGTAGAAGTTATTTAATGGTAATAAGGAAAGCCAGCATTTGTGACTTGGTTAGATGTTTTGAAAGTACAAGACACCGTTTCTTTTCCCCCTCTTTTTAAGGCAAGCTCCCTAGGGCAATTGCTCCGTCCAATATTGCCATGTGTGCAGAGCCTTGCATATATGTACCTCTGAATTAGGCTGTGCCACTGCAATTCCAGTCCCAATACTTCCCAAGTTCATGTATCTAGTTGAATAAGCCTTAATAATGAAAAACTACAGAATCATCAGGCTTCCTTCCCTCCTCTTTATTCCACTTGTTCTCCCTGACCCCAAGGTTTAATCTGTGTAAACTAGCTAGATCTGGGTCCTGCTGGCATGTTGAAGCCAGGCTCACCATGAAACATCTTGTCCTCCCACATGTGGAGATTACACTGGTGTATGTGCTTTCACCACATGTGCAGCTGGCATGAGTTTTTTCCCTGTGCTTTGGCAGGGGTTTCGCCGAGTGCAGCGTTTGCATGTGGCACTGCTGCGTGCCACAGGCGCGCGGCTCTGCCTGGCGTGCTGCCCCGGCTGCCCAACAGGCCGCTTGGAACAGCACCTCGCCGAGAAGCATTAAAAATAGCAGCACCATTAGCATCTAATAGCCCAACATCAGCAATTCTGTGCAATTGTCTGTGATTGACTTGTGGCTGAAGACCATAAAATGATAAAAGCGGCGAAAACGAAGCCATTTTCCCTGTTGAGTACTTTCATGGATCAGATCCATTCCTGGAGGTCAATCAGCTAAATCCCTCCGGCCCTCCTTGGCAATGGAGCTGATCACACCCACTACCTTCTCTGATATATCTGCAAATACTGGAAAATGCCCTGCAAAATCATGAGCGAGCACTGGAAGGAATTCAGGAGGTGCAAAGAAGCCTGCAGAAGGAGTTGCTTGGACTTGGTTGTTAGAAAGAGCTTGTGTGGGATGTGGAGCTCAATGGTGCAGGGCCAGTCCATACAGGGAAGCGGTTCTGATAAGAAAGCAACTCCTAATGCCTCATCTAACAAGGTTCCCTATGAGCTATCCAGTTCTTTCAACAAAATGAAAATGGAAATACGAGAGGGATGCAGATGTGTGGGCATCCCCCTGGATGCCCTGTAATTGGCTCTCCTACTTATTCACCAGGATTATCTATATATTTTTAAAAAGTAAATAAAAAAAGGACTATATGCACCTGCTGCCGTAGAGATGTACAAAAAGAACTGGAAATGTGTTAGGTAAAAAGGTAGGCCTAGTTTTCAGATAGTGGAGGGTCAGTCATGCCTGTAGTTACATACTAAATATTTGTGTTTGTGTATGAGCATATAGATGTTTGCAAAATCGTAACTTTAATCTCTTAATTAATTGTCCCTTATCTTTCATCAGCCAGGACTTAGGGCAGGGAATGAGCCCTCATGTAATCACAAGGGTGATGCTCACAGTTCATAACATGGATCTCGGCATAGCTCCGTGCTGCAGATATATTTAATTCTTCCTGTGCACAGTGCATACCAATACGTTGTGAAAAGCTTCCCTGAATGGCTTGGAGCCCAGGGTATCAGGATAGTGCTGATCATTTTTGCAGTGGCAGAAAGAAAAGGCGCAAAAACTGGAGCGATACCACACATATATATATGCAGGAATTGGGCCAAAATAAGGCTTTGATTCTGTGCAATCTGTCTCTCCTTTAATTCATGAAGATCAAGTGATTTGCTTCAAGGGTGAAGTGGTAGTTGCCAGTGACGAAAAAAATCTTCCCTTTGCACAAGAAGTTATGTCTGTGAAGCATTTTCTACACTTGCTTTTGTAATTGTCCAGAGTCATTTCTGGTAGGAACATGTAGTTTTTATGAACGTGTGGTGTATATAGAAGAAATACTTCTTATGTCTAGTATTCTGTATTTCTCTGTTTTATGTATTTTGCTATTATAAATCTAGCTGTTTTCTGCTTACGGTCAGAGCCTCAGCTGGATGTGAGAGAGCAGATGTCCCTTTAATCCACTGCTCTTGGAGTCTTTGCAGAAAGTTACTGTCTTTGTCTTTCTTTTCTCTTAGCTTTTCATGTTTACTCTCAGTTCCCCTTACAGAAACATTTATCATCCAATTGATTAAGGGCTTATCAATGAATAATGCAAAGCTAGCTTGCACCTGCAATTATTTCTTTAAAAATAAACTGAAACTTTAAACATAAAGCAAACGTCATCTGTTTTTTATCCTAGACTCAAAAAAAAAAAAATTTAGGAAGTTGTCAGGTGAAAGCATTCTCCTCATATATAAGCCTAAATGACAGGACTCTTCTTTTTATCCGCAGTTCTTATATCAATTCTGAATGAAAATAATTCATCTAGGAACAAAGATATGCTTGGAAAGAAATGCTCAGTAGAAACCAAGCATATCATAAGGCAACTAAACAAAGATATGGTTCGATGGCAACTGCTTCTCTTATCTCTTTTAAGCAGGATAGAGATAACTAGAATGAATGGCTAAACTAGAATCACTTATGTCCTAGGATTTTTTTTCCCCCTTAGAGGATTTCTCTTTTCTATTTCTTTTGGGGAAATCATTGCCCATTTTTGTATATGAAGGAAACAGCTGTGGCTTTCAGGTTCTCGCTGTAAAATTCCACTGTGGAAATGTGAGGCTCAGGCTTTTGTTACTTGCTACTCCATGCAAATTCTCTTCTAAAATTGCTCTTCACTTTGGATTTGAACCTGGATTTTTGGAGCGTTTTGGTACAAGAAGGAGTATTTCTCCCTCTCTTCGCTCCTCAAAGCCTCAGAGGTTAGGATACCTAGGACTCATGTATTTCCCTCTTTACTATTTTTAGCCCATGATGCAGCACTGGATCAGATGGTTTCTTAAACCCGTACTCCTGCTCTCTGACTTTCCCAATTACTTATGCATAGTACCAAGGAACAGGGAATGCTTCCAAAATCACATGAGCTGGCTGTGTGTAGAAAGAGAATGCTTAGTGTGTCTAACTGTATTATGGATAAAAACAAGTTATCCAATTGATCAGGCAAAATCTAAACAAATAAGAGCTGTTAATTATTTGGCATTATTCATGTGGGACCTTTCCCGAATTGCTCCTTCAGGAGGAAAAACTTCGTATTCATTCTGGGTAGGCTGCTTTGACATTTAAACAGAGTGCCAGCTGCTTCAGTGTATGCAAGCTGAATGTTCAAGGTAAAATCGAAGATAAGCCAGAATGAAAATACTGTTAATGACACTGACCTTTGTAAAACTGGTCAACTCTCAAAAGTATAGATTGGCTAATCCTTTTTTTCCTAAAAGATCTCATTGAAATAATGGAAAGGTCTGTATTGGTGGTAGCAAGCTTTAACCATCAAAATGAATTGGCATTTGTAATTTCAGTTGGTATGTACAGTTATCATTTGATTGCAAATGGTAATGCTGGCCTGCCTTTTTTTCACTGTGCTTGTGTGGGACTTTCTCTGGGTAAAATGCAAGTGTGGAGCTGCATATTATGTAGACACTTTTATAATCAAATTCATTATGAAGATATGTGTGTCTATGTATGCACATATATGCACAGTTCTTAGAAATATATCTAAAACGAGCCTCCTCTTGTCTCTTGATAATGAAAGTGATGGTGGGAGGCCATACTAAAAATTGTCATATAATTACAAATCAAAAATATTTTTAAACCCTGTATTTCTCTGACTGCTCTTTAGATGCTGATGTTTCCCGTCTCATCCCATCTGTTGTCAGACTTTTCTTTCACAGCTGACTTTTCCAGTGAATGTGAACATTTCAGTATTTGGTCTGACCTCTGTATGAATGACATTCCTGAGCTATCATCATGTTTTGACAGTGAAGATTTCATCTGTATATTTTGTTTGGCAGTTTTGCTTATAGTATCTTATTGTATAGTGTAGATTTCTGGTACAAAGCAATATTTAGATGTTGCTTTATTATAAACTCATACAATCTGCAAATTTTCCACATCTTCAGTATGTATCAGCTCATCTCATGCTTATTCTAAGTGTTGTGGCAGTTTCTTGGCAATCAGCTATATCAAAATATGATCATTTGTCTCCCAAATCTACTTTTAATTATGTAGCCATTCTTTGAGTATTTTTCTTGTATTTTAGTCACTTTGGGACTTGCATTACCTATTACTGAATAGAGAGTTAAAAATCAGTATACGATATTCTCCTCATTATTTTGGTTTTATGCAGCTTCCTGCCCCTACATTAGGGTATAGTCAGCTAAAATGCAGTAGACGGCGCTTGAAAACAGTTGAGATTTTGGCAGTTTGATGGGGTACGTGTGTTACGGAGGTCTGTCAGAGTGGAGAGAAGGCACTTTGGCCATGTCATTTGGTGACAGAATCACCCCAGCTCTTCAAAGGCAGCACTTGAATTCTTCTCATTTTTTCTTTTAAGAGGACTGGGATTTAAATAGATGTATGGTGAATCTTCAAGGGAATATTTTCTTGTGCTCAGTTTTATCTTTTAAGAGGTCACTTCCTTTGTCTGTACTTGAGTTATAGTTTAGATGCTTGTCCTGGCATCTTTTCAAGCTGTTTTCTGACATTCTTTTCAAGCTGTTTCAGTGTGTTCTAATAGTCACAATCTGCAAGGCCCTAAACTTTTTATCTTTCACTCAGGCATGCTTTCTGGGAAACACAGTGCCAGGAATGATTAATAGCTTTATTCATGTGTGCCATTCAAGAAGGCATCCTGTGTAAATTACCCCAGCAAAACCCTTTACCGCTGCCATCTTGGGGATTTTAATGTTGAATTTCAAATTCTTGCTGTGCTTTGCAGTGTAGCTGGATAAAGGAGAGGCTGCGAAGGAAAAGTAAAGAAATTGCAAGAGGAGAAGAGTGCTGAATTACAAACTAGATGTGTGCAATAGAAATGCTTCTAGGGAAGGCCTCTTGTTTGAGCCAGACTGGCACCCTGACAGGGCTGCTTCTCTGCTTGCTACTTGCTGAAGCATGCAGTGTAGCTGGATAAAGGAGAGGCTGTGAAGGAAAAGTGAAGAAATTGGAAGAGGAGTGCTGAATTACAAACTACATGTGTGCAATAGAAATGCTTCTTGGGAAGGCCTCTGGTTTGAGCCAGGCTGGCACCCTGACAGGGCTGCTTCTCTTCTTGCTACTTGCTGAAGCAAATAATTTATCCTGACACTTACCTTGCCAGTACTGCAAGAATCCTTTTTCACTAAGATTAACAACTTCTCCCTTGCTTCTGAGGACAAATATGCTCTATTTCTTGTTTTGGGATCTTGTCATCTATCATACTGGTCGTGCTTTGTTTTGTGGGTGTTTGTGTTTCAGCAAGTGTTTTATGAAGTCTTGTAATAAGATCTAGTAACTGAGCTTTTTAGCTTTCTAGAGATTTTTTTTCTTGTGTTTTGGCAAGACAACATGGCATAATATGGGAGTTGAACCCTGGTCTGTTGTCCCAAATAGTGTTAACATTGCTACGTTACTCATTCTAACCACTCCATGTCTATATTTAATGCTACTTGCTGAGAGGAGAATGAGCTCCATTGCCAACACAAGGGTGGAAGGCAATGGTCTGTGAGAGCCATTCTTCTAAATGGACTATAAAGCAAGAGCTTGCAATATTCATATGCTGTACGCTCAAATTCTCCAATTACCCACTGTAAAATATTGGCTTTCCGTGAGATATGTACCGATGTTGGCAAAATGTGATGTATAATTTATGCAGTTCATCTTCAGATTTGCAAATAATGTGTAGGAGATTTCCCCGAGCCATTGGGTGATCACTAGCTGCAGTACTCAAACGCCATGCAGGTCTGCCCTGTGTGCGCCACGGTACTTAAGAAAGCAAACCAAGAAATCCAATTGCAAGCAAGAGTGTCACATAGCCTTCCTTGAAAATCTGCCCTTATGCAGATTATTAGGCATCCTACAATAATAGTCTAAATTCTAGTGTTAAAACGCTTTTGAAATTTGTAATGTCGTTTTATTGCAGCAAACTTTTACTATAGCATTTGTGTCAGATTAGTTGCATAGTAATCCTCTAAAAATGAAGTGTATGTCATGGGAGCAGGAACTGTAAAGTGCACTTTGGCCATTGACGTTATTTATAAACCTACTTGTTCATCATCCATAAGCCACTGTTTTTGAAGGAAAAAATATCTTAGAGGGAGCAAAGAAGAATATACTGAGAAACTCATAATTATATAATATACAGGGTTTATTTTAAGTCGAGAGTATCTGGTAGTGAAATTGTGTTAACTTAAAGCAAGAATTGTTTTTCTTCCCATACTAAGTTTTAAGGCCGAGTTTTGCTTAGAGCATTTTCTGCCCTGCAGAACAAACTGGTAACTCCTCACATGGGCAGTCAGAGGAGAGGATGTTGTCCACTGCTGGGAGCCAGCAAAGCGACCGCTTGTACCAAGTGTTGTGTTCACTGTCACACTGAGCTTGATGGACAGCTCCAATGAAAATAACATTAATGAAAACAGGGCTTAATGTTTAAGACATGTCCAGCTTTTGTGTCTTCATCTGATTTTCTGTTGAATCACTTGAACAACTCTTAATTTCCCCTGAAAACAAATCCAAATTTTAGCATTCTTCTCGACTTCATCCTGCCTCATGCCATATTCCTAAAGGCTAAGTCATCAAATAATCTATCGTGCAGGTTTTGTCATGGAGACCTAACCTCCGGTTTCCTCAGGAGTCCAGTGGCTCAGCTCTAGTGTGTGGGAGAGGCCTTGGTGCAGCAGCCTGAAGCCAGCCTGGCAGTGGGAATTGCAGGCTGTAAGCTGGGCAGCGGGAGGCAGGCGTGATGCTCCGGCCCATGCTCCTGCATTCGCAGCACAGCAGCTTGTCGATGACTCTGTGCTTTTGCCTACTTGCAGTGAAATCCAGCTGTATAGGAAAGACTGCAATCCTCAGTTTTATTTTGAAAGTCTGCCTATTACAATTGTGTTCTGTTCCGGACTTGCCTGCAAAAAGATCTTTACCTGTGAAAATGAAAAGCTTTGTAGTTGCTGCAACTGGTTTTGATTGATTATAGCACAGAGCTACTACAGCACAAATGTGCTCAAGCTAATTCTATTTACAGAAATAATCTTTGCCAGTAACCAGAATAATTATTGTCATGCCCTAATGTAATTTTAAAAGTTCTTCAAGACAAATCAATTCTTGAAGTTAGATGACTGTGAGGATCAAGCTAGGATCAAGGCTCTGGCGCTTGTTTGCAGAGTGCCACTGCGCTTTGGAGGAAAGTCTGTTCTCCTGTCAGGAAAATGTCTTGGTCTACATCTTTCACCTGTGATTTAACCATTTCCTTTTTCTGCCTTTTGTGAACACTGTGCCTGTGTGTGAACATATTGTGAGCATTGCAAGATGTGAGCATTGCAAGATATCATTTTAATTTTCTGCATGCAGAGGTGATGTGTTCATAGCAAATTATCCCTGCCATGTATCACTGACCTCTTGTTCCACGTATGCATGCACAGCACTTAGTTTCTAATGCCCATCTTTTTCAGTGAGTGTCAGATACAAAAAAAGTCAGTTCAAGGCTTTCCAGTAACTGTAAAGGAACCAACAGAGAGAGGACTCCAAAAGAATCTTTCTACCTCCTTAAATAAATTGTATGGGGTTTAATGCAGAGTGGTAAGCTTTTGTTAAGGTCTTCTAGGCCCATCCTCTAAAAAATAATAGAACATTCTTGTATGTTGTATTTTTTCATGACTCAATACCTATTAAAAACATAACATTTTCTGTGGAGTCTGGTACACTGATTTGTTCTCACTTTCTTGATTTTTAAAAGACAAATAAACAGTCTCTGAGGGCATGTTTTACGTGCCTGTTTGTATCCTTTTCTGACAACACTTAATGTCCTGTACAATGTTTATAGTTTCTAGACTTTGCAATTTTTATTGCCAAAATACACCCACATTTTGTGTAATTTGGGTAATCTTAATTGCTTATGAACAGCCATCTGAAGTGATTTAAAAGGTTTACATGTGTGTACATGTAAGTAAAATATCTTCAGGCAGTAGAAACAAGGTTGTTCTAAATTCTGCTAAAAGCAAGATAATAGGCTGGTGTTTATGTGCTGACTGAAGTTTTAAAGTAAAACATACTTTTAGGCTCAGTATTCAGGAATTTTTTGCACTAGCAGAAGATTTTCAGTTGTTCATTTGTCTTTCTGTAGGGTTGGTTTTTAAATAGAGAACTTTTCTCTCATGATGGTTAGAAGAAGCAATGGACCTGGGAAGAAAAAGCAGTTTTGGAAAGAAGGAAATTAAATTCTAGCATGCAGAGAACGAAAGGCTTTTGGGATTGACTGAGATGCCTTCTGAGCTTATGTTTTCGAAAGGGTAGGTTTTCATAAAAATATGTGTATGAGCTGAACAGTTGTGTATAACTTGAGAGAGGCTTTTGTAAGCAGACACTTCTATATGGCTACAGATGTTCAACCATGCCCACTATTGAGTGCCTTCATTAAGCAGCAGCAGTTATTTTGGAAACAATATACAGGATGGCAAGAGTGTGGTGGTTCAGTCTAGTTAGCTGTTGCTCCTATTTGTTTCAAAAATTCTAGCAAATGCTTCCTGTAGTCATAGTTTTTCACTCTGAGAAAGATAGAAACCCAAGAGATTTTCATCCGGTGCTTTCTCATTCTCTCATATAAAATCTGCCCTGCTCCCTACTGAGACTCCAGAACATCAGCTGGGTAGCATCAGCCTTTCAGCACATCTGCGTGGGCAGCAACTGGTAACTGCTTTTCTTAGCCCCAGGAAGAAATGTGCCTGCATTTCCTGCCTAGCTCTTTCTTTGGTCTGGGGAAGGTGAGGCAAGAGAAGGCAACAACTACAGTTCTCCAAGGAGGGAATCTTATTTCCTACCCCGTGCCTGTCCTGCTGCACTGACTGCAAGTTGATGAAACTCAACCTCTGTCTTGTCTTGATAGACGGTTTCAAAACCTGTTTGTCAGGAAGGAAGACTTCCTTGGGCAGTCACCAAGGAAGTCATTAGACAAGAACAATTTCCGAGTAGGTCAAGAAAGTTTGTAGGAGGAAACAATTTGTTCTTCTACATGGCTGAGGATGCATCTGCAAGATCTGACTTTGAGAGTCCCATACTTTTCAACTGAGTCAACATGTAGTAGCATGCAAGCCATCTGCAGACATGCAGAACAAAAAAGCTTTTTTTTCAAGTTGCCTTTGAACTTGTAGTATAAGTGTGCATATCTATTTTTGCATTTTATATGTGTGTCATGGTGACAGATTAGTCCTGTGCATGTTTACTTTTGGATCTTGAAGAATATGTGAGCTAGAACAGGCAACTCTATTATTCTTCCTACAAGGAGAACTAGCATTCATGAACATATGTCCTACTTAGACTTTGAAGTGAAAAGTCTTCAGAAATGGCCAACGTGTTTCCTGTCTGATGCTGACACAGACATTTTCTGATGCTTATGAGTGTGTTTGCAGATTGCAGAGCCAGGGACGTTTCACACCATGGCAGACCAAACTCCAAACACTGTTGCTGAACACAAGGAAAGATGAAATTATCCCTTTTTAAAATTTCTGTCAATCATTATGCATGATGGCAAACTTCAACTTTAAATTAGAACTTGGCGGAATGAAAATAGCTAGGATTAAAATTAAAACATAGTGGAGTGAAACTAACCTCTTTGAATGGGATACCATTTTCATTAAGTTCTAATGAAAGACTTAGAGGTAGCAAAATATATCGCTTTTAGTCAGCGGAAAGATTGATAGCCTGAAAATGTGTCCTATCTTGCCAAAAATAATCTTTATGCTAATGGACATTCCTTATATTATTGCCTATAGGTAATTAGAAATTATGAAAGAGGTCAGGAGACCTTGAGTTCACATTAATAAAATAGTAGAGTGAGGGAAAATTGAGAATAGCTAATGTGTAGTGCTGTCTGGCAGACAATATGAGAGATTATTGAAAGGATATTTAATTTTGATACTAAATCAAAACTGTGGTAAAAAATAGAAGACAAACTCTTTTTTTTCTTTTTTTTTTCTTTCAGGGAGGATAAATTTAGATCTTCTTTGGCTGGTTTTAATGATCGGCTTAAGAACAGTAAAGGATCTTTTTATAGCTGCTTCCTTCACTGAGAAGAGACTTCTAGATATGGACATATTTCAGTTTGTTTTTCAATTTACACTGAGAATGGAGAGGAAAGTCCGTCCATATGTGAGTGCTGAAAGGGAATGTTACAGGCTTTCATATGGCCATAGAGTGGCAAGCTCTTGGAAACTGAAAATTAAGTATGTTCTGTGTATCCTTAGCTAACTATAAAAAATACATTGATAACCATCAAACAGTATTAATGTATAATAGGGACTTATAACTAAGGGGCTGTGGTGGAGCTTTTTGTTCATTTTCAGATGAGACACATGGAGCTCTGAGAAACACAGTGCTGAGAACAGTAGTGTTAGGTCTCAAGCTTCTTCACGTGATTTTTGTAAATAAAATGGCATAGGACAGAGTGGCAAAGGCATGTTGAGTTCATTTGTTTGTGAGAAGTTCAAATCCAGAACTTCCACTAGCTCCTGGATTGTAGCATGGACCCTATATGTGTATGTTTGTACATAAAATTGAAGAGGGGGGAGATCCTGTTCTCTGTTTTTCATAATTCCATACACAGCAAAGTACACAGAAAAGTAAAAATGGAATAAATGAAGACAAAGACATAATAAAAGCCTCCGTAAGAATTATTCTTTTTGATTATTCTTAAGATTTCCCTTGAAGATGACCTTGTCGTTTCAGTGCAGCTGCGTGCTCCTCTGGTGTGTGGGCTGAGGTGGCTGCCCCTCGCTCAGCAAGGCTAGTGCGTCCGAGTCCTGAGTGTTTCAGGGCAAGAGCCCTGCTTTCTGTACACAGGTCTTGGCCATTTTTTAGTTTACTGCATGCTGGCTATTTATATACACTGTCAGGCCTAAAGGACTTGCTCCAGTTGCTTCAGTTGAGGTGCAGACCTCAAGCAAACCATATGCCTTTCTCTTCTTCCTTCCTTTCCCTTCTTTTTGCTGCCTGGTATCTACCTGGGAAGTATCACCAGCCTGAGAGGTTATGCTTCCTGGAGTCATGCAACTTAGCTTAATGAGGGCTGGTCCCCAAAGTGGCCTTTCCTGCTTTTTATTGTTTGGTTGTTTATAAAGTTAGACTTCTTGCCTCTCGTACTATCCATCAAGACAAAATGGATATTCTCAGCAATTCCTTTTTTTTTTGTATTTCAGCACAGGGACTCTTGGAAGCTAATGGGGCATTTACCCCTAAGTCAAGTCAGATTTAAAGCATTCAACAATGACATTTCCCTGTATATTTGTAGAGAAAGGGTTTTTTATCCTCCATCTGAAAGCTTTCCTATGAATTACTCGGCATGGTCTAAATTACTGTAAATTAGGAGATGCTGTGTTTCTGTGGTGGCTTGTTTTATTCCTGATCCTGAAAAATAAGCATAATTTTCATCATTTTTGGTGTTATGCTAGGATATCACATCTTCTTTTGTAAATATGGCTTGTCTGCTGAAATGAAGGATGTATTTTACGCTCAGATTGCCAGAGTGCCCTTTGCTATCATTCACCATGACATAATAATAGCTTGGATGTCTTTTGCTTTGCCTACACCATTTGCAATATGGGAAAATTATGAAATCATGATTTTAGCATTGCTTGTCAAGAAGTCCTGAAAATGCCTCTTATTTTATACCTTCACTTTTCATCTTGTGAACGTCATTGGCTGAGGATCCACTAAAAGAGCAAGAAGGGAAACATGCACTTTGTGTGAAAAAAGGCATAAAATAGCATTTAGAAAAATGCCAACAAACACAACAGAGACTCTAAAATAATGGTTAGTGGTTTTGTGCTCAGAAAGCTTTAGACAAATTGTCTTTTTAATTTGTGCTGCCATTTAGGAATCTGAAATTTCTTTTTGAAAGAGCAAACATAATTCAGTCATGTTTTAAATCTACTGTTTTTGGGAGATGCCACATTATAGTAGTTTGTGGGACATGTAGGGCTAGACTCTCATCAGCTGCCCCTGAACTCACGTGGTCTGTCTTGCATAGGTCCCTGTCCTCTCTCACTGTCCTTTAAACCTCTCTGCTGTTGCAATCTCTCTAAAAATTACATGTGATTGGTTTCTGGAGAGAGTAGTTTTACTGAATTTCTGAGAAACTGTGATATGTATTATGTTATTCATCTATGAATATCTGTATAAACTGAGAAAGTTGCACTGGGGCACATAAAGAAATTAAGTTTATTCTGAGAGTGGAATCCAAAACTGTCCCCTAATCCAATCCTGAAATTGTACAGTAGCTTGGATGTTGATCTGAAAATTGTAACTGGCTCAGTCTCACTGGGGATAATTTCCAGCTCACAAGTGAGAGGCAGCCTCTTGCGTGGAGGTCGCAGTGGGAGCATGGGTTGGATTGGGCTCCTGGCCCTTGGGGTGCCAGCTCAGCCCTGCTCCCGTGTCGACTTGTAATGAACAGCGTTACTGTCTCCTAAGGCCTCTTGTTCCAATAGTCATCTGGCATTCGGCTCATCAGAAGAAATGTATGCGACTAATGCTGAGTAGAGTCCTGGCTAATGGCAGGAGACGAAGCCAAGGCAGACCTTCAAATTGCTTGGAGGCTAAATCTTTCAGTAGCCTTTCTGGGTAGCAGAAGCATTTAGTTGTTACTTATTTTACTGATTTTTCTTATGCTTGCGCTATCTGATCTAATTACTGGCTCTTCGTGCATTAGGAACGTCACAGTAAGGTATGGGATTTGTTTGTTTTGGTAAAAAGAAAAAAAATCTGTCACCTGAAAATAAAGCTTATAACCCTATCCTTAGACCTGCAAGGACTTATTTTTTGTGTGATTACAGCTTACCAGAACTGTGTGTAATGCCGTCCTAACAGTATCTTTTTCAACAGCCTACTCAGGCAGGCTTCTGAGTTCATTAGTCTTCTTTGTTTGCATATTCCAGGGTGTAATTTTAAAAGCTACGTTACCTAAAATGGGGATAGTTCTTCTAAAATGCTCTGCTGGCAGCACAATGTGAAATCTGTACAATTCAACATTATGTTTAGTATGGTTAGCTCAGAAGATAAATGTGTTGCGTAAAGAACACAGCATTTCCCTGAATGAAACTTATCAGTTGACAGCCCTGGAATTACTTCTTTATGTTAAGAAAGTATGGACTTTGGCACTGGTTGAAGATTTTTGGGGGTGAGTGGGAGGGGAGCTTGCAACTTCAGAGAGTGTTAGACACATACTGAGTATGTGCTGAAAACAATAGTTGAAGCTGGAGATTCAAACTAACAAATACAAGGAAATGCAAGATAGGGCTCACATTAGATCCTTAACTTTTCTTGGTAACACCATAATTCTGCAGACACAGGGCGTGTGATACGAGCCCCTATCCACTGGTTTAGGCAACCATAAGAATAGAGGTCCTCAGATGAAAAAAAGCACCTTATGTAACAATCTGTGGTTCTTACATAATAATACATAAAATACAGGTATGTATTTTATGATCATAGCGATAATTAATTCCTCAGTTTATCTTTTAGGCTGCATTTCAGTTATAGCACTTGTTATCACAAGCACCAGAAACATTAAGAAACTGCTTTGGGAAATGCAGAAGGCCAGACAGAAATGTGTGGTGTATGGACAATTAACACTAGCAAAGCTAATCTGCTGGGAAATTTTCTCATTACAGAGCTATCTCAGCAGGTGGGCATGGTTTAAAATAAAATGTAGCCCAAGATGCATCTTGAAATCTGGTCTAGATGGAAATTTTTGTACAGTTGGTGTTTCAAATGAAACTGCTTAACCTACACAGCAAAAAGTGTTTGGAGAAAGAGCAGGAGCTTTCAGTGTGCTTATCAGTTTAGATGTGATCTTGCATACTGGCTGGTATGGGCAGATATGACTGTGGACAATCTCAACAAAATACAGACTTCAAATATTAATGGTGCAGAGAGAGAACCAGGCAACAACCCTGTTTTGTAAAACCAAAATAAAAAAGGAGGTTCCTGCATGTTGCCTTCCAGGTCATACTGGCACTTGGGAATATTTGTCTTGGCAGGGAACGAAATCTTGTGATTTTTACTTAAACTTTGCAGTCTAGAATTGAGGCTTCACCGTTCTTTCTGTGTAGAATTTTTTCCTGATTATCTCTCCTGGTGCAACTTGAGGGAATTTCCTCTTGTCCTAGGGGGTGGGTGGTGTGCAAAAGGTGTGTGTGTGAAGGGGGCGTGGGACTGTGTGCAAAAGGTGTGTGTGCAAAGGGGGCGTGGGGCTGTGTGCAAACGGAGGGTGTGCAAAGAGGGCATGGGGTGTGTGCAAAGGGTTTGTGTGCAAATGGAGCACAGGGCTGTGTGCAAAGGGGGGGGTGCAAAGGGTGTGTGTGCAAAGGTTGAGGTGGGGCTGTGTGCAGTGGGGCGGGGTTACATGCAAAGGTAATAGGGCCGTGTGCAATGTACAGGCATTTTGCAGTGTAGCGGTGCTGTGTGCAAAGAGTGGGGCCATGTGGAAAGGGCGGGACCGTGTGCAATTGTACAATCACTATGGTTGGAAAAGACCTTCAATATGATGTAAGCCCATCACCACCATGCCTCATCTGCAGGTTGCTTGAACACTGCCAGGGACTCCACCACTTCCCTGGGCAGCCTATAACCACTCTTTCTTTGGAGAAATTTTCCTTAATATCTAACTTGAGCCTCCCCTGGTGCAACTTGAGAGCATTTCCTCTTGTCCTATTTTCAGTAGTTATTTTGGAGAAGAGATGGACCCCAAGTCTCGCTACAACCTCCTTTCAGGTAGTTGTTGGGAGTAATAAGGTCTCTCCTGAGTCTCCTTGAAATAGTAGCTTTTGATGCTGAATTTATTTATTTTCTATCTTAAAAATACTAATATTATATAGCTTTAAAGCTCTTGTTCCTTGTGCAACAGATATAAATTTCGTATTTAAACTATGGGCATATCAACACATATTTAAATGATTTGAAGTTGGTGGGACACTTGCTTGGATATAACTTGTTTGAAGAGGTGGCAGTGGTCACTCTTTTACTTTTTTTCAAAAGAGGGAACTTACTTTATTGGTTATTGTTTCATAGAACCAATACAAGAAAGGTCTGTTTGGTTAATTGGGGATCTGTTTATACGAAGGTTGATCCTGTATCCTGTATCATATGTTCCTGTATCCTGATCATATCTTGCCTTATTTTCTATGCCGTAAGCATTCGTGGAACACAAATAAGGAAGGAAAGACACCTTAGCAATCTCATTATCTGCCTAGATTCCTTCTTTTAGAAGAAAAGTCAGGGAAGATTTTTTATAGCAAAAGATTTCTGAAATTAAGTATAATTATAGTGCACACAAATCACTCCTCAGAAATTCAGAGTTCCTGTTGGCAGCAATATAAGTAAGAAGAAAAGCAAGCTCTGTCTTGTCCATCCTGAGGTTAATGTTTGAAGTCCCTAGAAAGTCTGTTGGGGATACCCCTTCAGGCTTGAGGACAGCCATTGAGTTGTTTATGGCGGAGGCATGTATGAATGATAGGAATGTGATGATCAGCCATTATTAGCAAGATCATCTTTGTTTCTTTATTTGCTTTCAAAGAACACATCTTTCCTCTTGCTAACTATTCCTTGGATGAGTAAAATCAAAATGGGTCTGCACTGACAGAAATTTGCTGCACATGTGTAAGTAGATGGATTTTCATTTGTAGGAACACTTTAATTAATTATAAGTGTTACTAATTATTTATTTTTGTCTAATATTTGGGAGGTTGATGCCTAAAATGGGAAGCAGAAAAATTTAATCTGTTTTGAATTACAATCAGATGCAATTCATAGTTCAACTTAAAAAATAGAAACAATAAAGGTTTGATAGTAATTGTGCCACTATCCAACTGAGGATGTACCAAAATTCCAATAATTGCTCTCTAGGGGTTTAAATTATCTTGCAAATATGGTAAATGTAAAGAGGAGACTCTTAAAGCAAAAAGTCTGTGTAGATTTCCCTATCACTCATCCCAATTATATAGTGTATTTTAGGACATACACATTGCCACAGAAATATTTATTGGAGGTAAGTAGTTGCTTAAAATCTTCAGAGTGCTTCAGTGAGTTGAAATAAATAGTAATATTTGCCTTATATATGCTGACTATCTCGAAGGAATAGAAAGCAAGTGTTTGGAACTGCACTATGTGCATCTGAGCGTGTATATGTGTACATAGATATGTACCTCTGTTTGTGCAAATCACTCATAAAATGCAGTCCAGGCCTGGGTGCATAGTGTTGCTTGCATAATGAGTGTTTTAAAAAAGCTCATTCTTGTTTTAAAGATAGTCATTTTGAATGCGTACATTTTGTTAACTGGGAATATTACTGAACTATCATTTTTGTTGCGTACTTAAGTTTGGATTATGTAGGTATATTTCACATTAGGCAGGTGGAAAAGCCAATATCTTTGTTTGATTACACACTGACAACTATTCACATATGTATACCCCCATTTGCCAATATGTTTATATAGTTGTAAACGCTTCTGTTTTTATAAATATAGTTCTTCCTGATCATGCAGTGCAGTTAATGGTCCACACTGAAAAGCAAACAAGCTGAAAAAAACCAACCAGCAAAAAAATTTGGGTTAAGAGGGACCTGGGAATTTTGCTGCCGAAAGGTAAAGTTCTGGGCTAGTAAATCATCCCTTCTGCATTATGAGATTGCCCGAATGTTACATTTGCTCGTGCACGGTCAAGCTTAAGATTTAGAAAGGAGGCTTTTATTCATTTAACACTTTTGAGCATCTGTACGATAACATGTTCCTCTTTTCCACACCTGTGCAATCTGGGTGTCCTCAATAAACCCACATATTTTTGTTGTTTTGTATTTTATGTTTTTTGTAACGGCCCACCGCAGAAGGTAGCAGCAGCAGTTGTGTTCTTTACTCACCAGCAGAGAAGAAGAGCTCTTAGCTTTCTGTTTGTTTCTAAGCTAGTTCATCTTGGAAAATATTACTTTGGTCAGTCTCGCTTTTCCCACGGCACTTTGCAAGCAGCAGGTCATGTATTATGAACATAGTCAGATACCTGAGTCAGGCTCTTGACTTCATTAACTTCCACCTAAGGATGGGTGTCTCTAGCTGATATGCTCATTTATTTGGCAGTTTGATCAATTCTGGGAGAATTACTGTATTTAACTTTTGATCTGAAGCACTAAATTGGTCACGAAAATTAAATCCCACGTACCTAAAGAACTGAAAACATCTCCTAAGGTGCAGTTTCCATACTAACTAACAGAGGTTCTGTCCTGGGCTTCATTTGTGATGTAGCTGTGATATACAGGTTTGGGGAAACGAACAGCCCAAAGGACTTTAGATGATATCCAGAATTTAATTGACTTCAAGTAGGAAGACAAAGTAATGGGTATATACACATTTATTAAAGAATAACATGACTTCCCCTCACAGGGAAGAATGAGAATCTGGCTTATCTTCAGTATGAACAACTTGGCATTTTTAGCACCAGTTCTTGTCAGCTTCTTTCTGCCCCTCGTGGTCTCCTGGGAGGTTTTCTATGCTGTGAGCGTCTCCAGCACCTGCCCTCTGTTCCCCAAATACACCCTAGTTCTGGGGGCAAGAGGGGCTAATTCCTCCAGCACCATCTGTGGGCAACCTCCTGCATTATGTTAGCTGTTGTGCGTGGGAATGGCCCTCTACTCAATCCTGTTACCTCTCTGATGTGGGCTTGCCGAGGGAGCCTCTATCATCTACAGTTCCTGACAGTGGCTTCTGGAAGCATTTTTTGTTCTAACTTTTACTGATTCTTCCATTTTGTTCTAGAGCAGACAAATTTTAAGCTGAAGGTCCTTGGCTTTTTTATGTCCCTCCAGGCTCCTAGCAGCAGCTTGCTTCATTCCCTCCTTCCTTCTCACCCTTCTTCCTTGCATCTTTCCCTTTCTTCCTCCCGCGCTATCATGTTCCTGGAAGCATTTGCTCATCTGCGCTGTACTTTTCCCCTCTATTTTCTCTCTTTATATTATACTGTTGCTCAAGGTCGTTAAGGTCAGCCTTGCTCTTGAAGTCTCTTTATCGGCATCACCAAGGATTCCCATGAGTAAGAAGTGGTAGGTGTCCACTGAGAAAACTTGTGCTGCCGAGACAGTGACAGAATTGGTCTATTCTCTGTTGGAAAACCCTGCCTTTTCTCCATATGAGGATCTTTGTGAAAGTAAGGTATTTTCTCAAAGCGAGTATGTCTATAGCATTCGCACAGTTAAAGTTATAATGCTGCACAGTTCAAGTTCTAATGCTACACAGAGCATTTTTGAATCTTTTTCGTAAGAAAGAAATTAAGTGTAGCTTCAGTTACATGGCCCCACACTCCTTTTTGCAGAATGTTTTGAGGCTTTACATATGGCAGCTCAAGAGTTAAAAAACTTACCTAGGAATTGGGTCTATTTCTTTAACTAGCAAAATTTGGGCAGGGTGACTGTACTGCTCTTGAACCGAACAATTAAAAATAATAATAATAAATTAGAAATACAAGGATATGCAGTGTGTAGCAGAAGTATGGCAGTAACAGATTTATATGTAAAAGTTACATTATTAATGCCATGTAAACGTGCTTATGTAACAGGAAAAATGAGCTGGATTATTCATTTCTTTCCAGGTTGACTCAAGGCAACACCACATTATACATTAGCAAAATGCATGACAATGTGCAGTTACATGCTCTGTAACTTTCATAACTCATATACCCAATGAGTAATGGGACTAAGCTAATGTATTTTGTAGTGAGTGTGTGTATGGCATATATTCTGTAAACACTTGTGGGCTGCAGTTATCAGAGTGTGCTTTTCTTGATCTGGGGCTTGTATCAGTGAAATCAACTAAAATAAAAAATTAACAGTTGCCAATTGTGTCGAGGGGAAAAGGGCAGGATTACCTCACATTTTATTAAAGATAAAGGGAATTTTCTAAAGACAGCAGGATTATAAAGCCTCATTCGCCTGCCATCTGCATGTGCACAAGCTTATGACTGAGTGCTGTAGGGCCTGATCTATTCATTCTGTTTTTATAGACTTCATATAATAATGTCATGGCCTGCTATGGATGTCCTTGGTCTCCTCCAGTGCAGATAAAAACAGAAACTATCCACATACATTTGAGGCTCGTAATTCAAAAAATAGTTGTAGGGTGATATCTGGGAGTATTCTGGTAAAAATCAGTTTTAATTCACATGATGAACTACTGGAGGTGTTCTTTTTCGGTACTTGGATTTCTTTAAACTTTACTTTATCATCACTTTAATGTTTTATTTCAAACAATATGTTCCTTAAGTAGTGCCTTTAAATTTCATTTTTCAGGAGGAACAGTATTTTAGGTTTTTGGAACTTTATATATATTATTTCTGTGCTGCTCCTCACAATTTTATGTTGTCAGTCTGTTAGATTAGTGTACAATTGGCCATCTGTTTAGATAGTCTCCCTTGGAAAGCTGCTCACCATTGCTTCTGGTTTGGGCATAATTCCTTTCAAATAATAATTTGTTGTTATCTCCTGGCTCGCTGGTGGTGAAAGCAGACACCTGTCACAGGCAACTTTGTCAAAGATGTATCCAAAGGCAGAGGGCCTATTTTAGTCGTTCCAAAACGCAGGACAAATCAGTATTTCTTCTCCGTAACTCCTTATTACTGATTTTTGGGGTATATAGGACAGAGGGAAATACTATATTAATAGCTACATACTGTTTAAATAGAGCTGTTTAATTAAAAAAAATGGCCTTCTCCATTTTTTTTTTAATCCTTTTATCTTTGTAAGGAACTTTCTAGTGTAAGAATTCTGACACTTGATTTTCATTCCTCCTCCTGCATTTCTTACAGCCCTTTTTACTCTCCCTTATGGATATATTAGCAAGTTTTGCATTTAGAAATTCTGGTCTAAGTTGGGAGTGGAGCAGCAAAAGGCACATGTCCCCTTGGGCTGAATCTTCGTAGGATATTCCTGAACTTGTCCAAGTTCAAATTGCCATTTAAAATATATCTGACCAACCTTTCTAGAAATTTCAAGTACTGGTGTAGCCATGTGAGCACGTAAACTGGTAGCACAGCTCTGCTTGCGTAGTTGTGTCTGGGTGCAGAGGCCCTTTGGATGGCAGGGAAGGAGGAGCTCCTTTTCACCTTGACGTGGCCCTTGGCATGAGTTCATGGTGCAATAGGTTGGGCAGAGCCCCAGGTGAAGTGCTCATGAGTACAAGCACCTTGTGCCTTGGTCTCTGTTGCCCTGGAGATGTTTCTGATACATGACTAGTGCCACCTGTTTTCTGGGGGATTTTTAATAAAAAGGAGACTTCTAAGAGGCTCTGACATTACTGAGAAAGCAAGTTATTTAAAATACATTAAAAAATAAAGTTCTGACTGAAAATATTTGTCCTAATGTATGTGTGATTTTGGTATATGTGAAATATACTCGAGAGCTAAATCTCAGGCTGGCTTGGAAATTTCAAGCAATTTTAATACATGCCTAAAAAGAATAACAGCAATGGAAAGCAATGAAGAAACAGTCTCTAGAGCATTCCCTGCACCAGTGTAAGCTTTCTGTGTTTTATCCCTCTGCGTCAATACTTATTTTTCGTACCTGCTTGTATCACATGAACAAGCCAACAGTATTCATACTATCTTTTAATTGGTCTTTTTGAATAGTTTTTGCTGTCATGATTTAGTACTGTTAGTGTATACCTTAGAAAAAAAATATTTTCACCTTCTCATGCTCAGTCTTAAAATAAGAGAGAGGATATTGTTGTTACGCAGAGTGTTATTGCCAGCAAGCTAGCTTTTTTCAACCAGAGCAGGACTACTAAATGCCTGGCTTAATTGCAATGTTGGAATGGGTGAGAAGACAGGGCGGAGAGGAGTATCAGTTTGATTCAGTGGCCCAGAAATTCATTTGTTCAACTTGAGCATGTTCCCTTTGTGCAAGCCTGTTATTTAAATCAGTACCTTTTTATTAGAGTTCCTATCTTTGTTAACAGTAATATCTGCCTTTTATTTAGATGGTGGCTTGGTAACCTCAGACACTGCTCAAGTGCAATTACCTGAAAAAAAATTGTCTGAAGTTTTGAATATTAATTGCTCTCTGCAGATTTGTAAATAGTAATTTGTTAAGTGGTGTAAAAATCTTACTATTGCAAAGTATATAAGGCAACTTCCTGATGTGAAAAATAACCCTAATTGTTGGACCAGAGACATAAAACAAGACATTTAATAGTTCCAAACCAAAGAGATCTAGTGTTTTTTAATTGGCCCAATTAAATAGGAGTTTTAATAGGCTAGTTCGCTTAAATGCGTTGGGTACTTATAGAGGTTTTAGGAGAAAAGCTGTAGCCTAATGTATATCTCATAGAAGGTAAATATGAACAAGCTTCTAAGACACAGTTGGAAAATTATAATAGAAGATATTACTGTTGATGAAGTGCCAATGAAGAAGTAAAAGCTTAATCCCAACTGGATGGGAATGAGGGCAAAATATGAGGAAGGGTTGTTCTATCTTGATGACGAAAGATTACCGGAATGCAGTTTTTCTTTTTCTCCTCCCTCCTCCAGTCTTTTCCTTCGGGATATATCACATATCCAGAGCTTTGCCTTTCTCTGAGTGCTGCCAAGGTAAGGGGTGGTGGGAATTGTCCGCAGAGAGAGGAGACAGCCAGGAGCTTTACGATTTACAGGAAGCAGGTGCTGGCAAAAAGCAGCCAACCTCTGGGAGGCACCGTACACCTTGTCAGGGGGGCAGCCAAAGTCTCTGAAAATTAGTGATCCTGAGCGAGTATGCACATGGAATTCAGAAGTAATTTGGAAAGCACGTAATGCACCTCAGTTAGATAATGCTTTTCTGTTTGGATCTCAAAATGTCTTTAAGCTGTCTTTAGATCTTTTTTTTTTTTTTTTTGGTGCCATAGTTACTACAGAAAAGTGTGACATACCTGCCCTAAGCCTTAATAAACTAATTTGAGTGTATGAGAGGAAAGGGATGTACTGCTTCATATCATACCTGCCTTTGGTTCCTTTTTCCTTATGACTTTCAGATATCTCAGTGATTTATGCTATCTACTTTCAGAGTGTCGACAGTTGCTTTAGTTATCGCATTACATGTTTCCAAATTCCATACAAAACATCCTCATACCTCACAGAAAACTCTTGATGTCCAGCTGCGATAGCGGGATATGAAAGTATATTATTAGTGTAATATATAGTAGCCATCTGTCAGAGGAGAAGGACTTGCAGTCCTTTGGCTTCTGTTTGCTACTGTGCTTTTCTTTAACATTATTATTTATCCTCCCATTTCTGTAGGGTAAAAGTAGTAGGGCCGCAATCTTTTCTTAGTCCCTAAGGCCTGTGACATGGGTTGGTTCAGTTGGGATTGCTCTATGTGAAGATTTACTGAATCAGTTGCTATTCCCCTCCCTTTCCTTGACTTCCTGGGTTCTGAATAGTAACTTCTGGACAGTCTTCTGGAAACAAAATACAGGAAAAATTCTGCATAAATTTTCATTTTGATTGCAGCCTACTGGTAATGCCTTCCCAGGTCTTTTTATTCCCCACAGGGATCACTAAGGGAGCAGTTTGTTTTTCATGCTTTGTGCTGAAGCAGAACAGTCATTGCAAGGCATTCCAATGCAAACTTCGTTTTAACGCAGAGCAGTGTATTAGCATCCTCTGCTTCAGTGCCCTATGCTCATTCACAGAGGCATCTGCAAGGCCACGCATAAGCAGTGCGTGCACTAGCTTTGTGGAGGTGCTAAAGATACTGTGGCCAATGTCCTAGGGGAAAGGAGGAGAGACAGAGGAATATTTTTAAAAGAACATAAAAAGTTTATGTGCAAGCTGCAAAGCAGTATTTGCATTGTGTTGTCATTTACTTCATATTGCTTCTTGCAAAACTAAAAACCGTGCTACCTGAAGTTATGTGTTTGCCGCCTTTCTGCAAGCCACTCTGCTCTTCGTAGCATGACCTGGAGGAAGGTTAATGTCGAGGATGGTGATGGGAGCAGGCAACATGCAGCACTCATCACAGAAAATGCTCTTGCTGGGACTGTACTGGCATGAATAGCTACTTCCAGGTCCGTCTGTTACATATGGAAAGCCTTACTCGTGGAAAACCAATATGTATATTACATGAAGTTAGGTTGTTTTACAGCTTCTGCATCTTTTCTGCATCTAGTCTGTATACATGAGCTAACATTTATATGGAACTGTACAGGTGTTGGAGCTGTAACCAATATATAAATGGGTGTGTATGTGTGCAGGTTGTTTGGATTTTAAAATCATTGTCGCCTCCTAGGAGTTGCTCTCTAGAAGGAGGATGGCTTGTTTTGGGAATTGCACTTCTTCCATATACAAAACACATTTCAGCATTTTTTTTTCCTTTGGGAAATCAGCAAAACTTTGCCCATGAAAACAAGCAAATTCAAAAGGTGACAGTATTTCTGAACCCTCGCAGCATCCTACTATTAATTTCAAGCTGTGCAGACTATACTTACTACTTGAAAAATAAATGTTTACTTCACTTGCACTGTGGAGATCACACACCCTTGACAGATAATGCTATGCATCTACCTGCTAATACCTTGCCGAACTACAAATAGTAGTATTTTACACCAGTATTTTAGCAGTGCTGTGGCCTGAACCAGTTTTTATGTGGGTGTGTTACTGCTTTTGGCAGACTATCCGCAACTTGCTGAAGAATGCAGAGAAGCAAGGAGAAATAGTGCTTTTAAGTGTCTTCTATCTCAGCAAGATTTCCTGAGACAGAGAAAAGTCACTTGTTCAGTTCGTGGCTGATTTCAGTGCTACCCGCAGAGAGGAGAGAGTAAAAGCTTTCAGTAGAAGGTCATGGAAATTGAGTATAAGGCCCAGCCTCAGGCAGCCTGCCGGTAGGTGTCATTGCAAGCTGGCAAGTGTACGCCTGTGGCCGTCTCTTGCAAACAGTGCAATGCAGACGTGTGAGCAGGCTTACAGTGTGCCAGGCAAATCAAAAGGCAAATGGAAATATTTTAGCATTTGCAGGCTCTTTAATTTACAAGTTTCTTTTCAGCTGTTAGAGCAAAAGCACTTTTTTTTAATGCTTTTACGTTTTACCCTTTAAATAGGATTATTTTTAATAGCACATCAATACCTGTTCAAATGATTATCATGGTTTGCATTTTCTCTTACTTTGATACAGTATTTAGTCTAAACCTTGCTCATTGTTCGTCTTTTGGAGAAAATGTTGTCTTCTAAAATCAGACATTGTTTAAACTAAACAGTTTGCATATAATATGAGTGCGTTAACTGAGAGGCAGCAAAACAGTGGGCTGTGCTGGGAAACAAAATTTCTCTATAATTGTGTAGTTAATTGTGTTTGTCGATACGCTACGCAGAGCAGTGTAAACTGCCTCACGAGGGGTGGTATTTGTGAAGCGAGTGTTTCTAAATGCTCTTCAGCAAAGTCAAAACATTGTTTCTGCTTTGGTTTAACATCAAGGTACTGAAGCCTATATATCTGAGTGTATACGTGTACATACTGAGCGCTAAATCTTCTTTTTTGTTAAAAAAAAGATTGTGGTCTAGCTGAAGAATAGTTGTTGGCCGTATGGATATGGTTTGGTATAATTTGGGGTGGTTTGGCTTTCTCAGTGATGTTTACTCAGATATGCTTTGACACTGCTGTATTAACTTTGTGTTGATTTGCTAGCACAATAACTGATTTTACCTATCAGATTAGCTGATGTAGGTTAGGCTTGTTCCTTCAAATTAAACCTGAGTGGTTTCAGAAACCTACCCTGCATATAGGCACATGCAGTGTTGTTTATACTTCTGATATTAATCCAGCCTTATTATGTCTTGTACCTCTGAATTATGTGCACTGTTAAAATTTCTTCTGGAATCAATGACATCGTTAGGATACTATTGGATTTGGCTTGCTGATTTCTCACCCTATCACAAAAAAAAATTCAGTAAATTTACTTTGGTCTGAAGTTGTTCTGAGGCAGGTGAGTTCAGGCACATATCGGATCACAGCAAGCGCTTTGGGTATCAGCTTGATCTACAGGGGCCATAATTAAATATAAATTTTTATATAAAGTATGTTAATTTTTCGTTCTTAAAATAAGTTAAACAAAATGTACAGAGGTATTAGCAGAGGTAAGGAACCAAAATTGTTGTGTTGATATATCATTGTGACTTTTTTTAAGGAATGGACTTTTATGGAGTCTGTTCTTTAATAAGCTACCAAAATTGCCTGCTTTGTCCAGTTTCAAAACCCACGTTCTGAGGCTGATTGCAGCTACTACAGTAGATGAAGCCACGCATCATTGTTTTTCCCTATTGGCTACAAAGTCTTCAGCTGTCATTTTACTGCATGAAAATCATGTAATACAAGGCTTTAGTCATATCAACTCTTACTCTGAAAGTATACATTATTATAAAATTGAATAGGTGGTGATTATGCAGTACGTTATTGCAGAAGACTGTTGTCAGGCATCCACCCTCCTTGAATCATACTTAGGAGTTTTGCTATGAATTAATGATGATATGTACTTTGTAAAGGCCACATAGCTAGGATGATTATTGAAAATAAGCCAAGCCCCCAGAACCAGTATCTCATCCTATGTCAGTGCCATGGATCGTTGCAGAATCACTCAAGTGATGATGAGATTCATCCTCATAGCTGTGCTAGTAAGTCTTGTTAATGCCCTTTCTTAAATACAGTGATGATTCACTGTGCACGAGGCAGATAGACTGCTCTGTTGTATCCCTTGGCAACCAGAAACAAAATGTGTCTGTTCTTGTCTGATGTCCTTAAAGAGCACCTCTGGAAAGGAATTTGTTTTCACAAGATCATCATGTGTCATTAAAATTCTAATCCCATCCGTTCTGCTGGAGTCTTCACTGGCTCCCGTCCTAAAGAATGGGCAAACAGCAGACATGCAGAGTTAGTGTTACTAATCAAGAACTTATCCTAGCTCCTGATGACACCAACTTGTAGGGCAATTATTTTGATATAGGTGCATGTTATTTAAGCATTGCAGGAATGATTCTGCCTGTGCCCATATCGAGCATGAAAAGCAACACTGTTTTTGATCCAAATTACCCCTAATATGCCCCCAAACTGACATGTGAGAGACAAGACTTATTTTCCTTGGAATCTGTCATTCCTGTAGTGACATAGAATCTTACTTACCTGTTGCTTGATCTACTGATCCGTTTTTATTCTTTAATCTGACTGTTCAGGATAAAGAAAACTGGGATTCCATTTTTTTGCAAAGCATGTAAAAATATGCAATGTTTCCTTTAAGCGTAGTATCTCAAACCAGTGGGATGTCTGTGTAGGTAGCTGGGATTCAGAGAGTCAACTGCTTCAAGGTTCTTGTCAAAATAAGCACAGAATACATAGGTTCTTCTTGACGAACTTGTTTTGCAGCAAACACAAATGCTTCTCCTTTCTCCCAGCATCTAACAGTTGGGGCTATTTTTAGAAATTATTCTGATAATAATCATTCAGCTTAGAGAGTTGTTGAGGAGTAGTAGTCTTAGCTGGAGAATTGCATGTTGATGTACAGAATGTTTGGACTTGTGAATTCTCCAGTTTCCCTATTTTGAAGAATCTTCATGCAGGAAGTTTGTCCAGACCGGTATAGGTACCATGTATTTTTTTTTTTCACATCTGAACTTACTGTTCATTGACTCCCTGCATAGAACTGCCATAATGGAGAAGATGTTTTCGGCCCGGCAAGAACCTGCTGCTTTTGGCTCACAGGTTACTTTAACCCTGCTGATACATTGCAACAATGTGAACTTAAAATCTTGGCACCCTGCCACAGATTTAAAAGAAGGGAGGAAAAATGGAATTTCAATCAAGAAATGAATATTCTTACACACTTTTTGCTATGAACCCTTAGTCAGCTCTAATTATAAATATATTCAAACATGACTGAAGAAGTGATCGTCCCATCCAAAATGAAGTCACCAGTGTTATTTGGTTCATGTATTTTTATCCCTTTTTCCCACCCTACTTTTCCTTTCCTTCATCTTTTGCTATTGAGTTAATAAATAAAACTTTAGTATGCTCCTTACCTGCTTGAAATAGCTCTACTAGGGCCCTAAATCCCTTAAACCTGTGACTATTGCCTATGAGTCACTGCTGTGTGACTCCAAAGAAAGCCTGTGCCTGCTGCTTTCAAGATTTGAAGTGATAATGGAAGTCTGTGGTTAAGGAAAAAGTTCCTTTTTTTTCATCAAAAATCCTTCATGTTTTCAATGTTGATTGTTTTTGTCCCACAGTGGAATACACGCACCTTCCAAAGCAGGTGAGCTCCATTACTTGTTCATGTAATACTTGGAAAGGGCTTGCATTTCTTTGTTTTCTGATGTTTATGCCTTAAGAATCTATTTGGCAATAGGACTTTTAGATATCAGAAGTGTGTATGTGCATACTTGGGATCTGTAAGTGCCCCGGCACTGATTGAGTGCCGGGGCACTCAATCTGATTGAGTCTCAC
>NW_010577476.1:305283-329583 GCF_000705375.1 Tinamus guttatus | reverse complement strand
TGAAGAGTAACGTTCGGGTTTGTAGTTTTTCTGTCTTTAGCTACATACAGTTAGTACCCCTAAGCTTACTTGTACTCAATCTGTGTTTGTAGGGTTGGCTCCTTTTTTACCTAGATTCAAGAAAAGTGCTGCAAATATTAACTCTTCTTAAAAATCCACAAAATTTGAAGCTTAGATGGTTTTGGTTCTTAGTTTTAGAATGCCAGACATCTTAATGGCTACATAGCAAGGCTTGATTTTCAGGAGATGACGTGTTTTACATACTCTCAATATAAGCCTTTACTAGTGACTCTTTAAGAACAAGACTTTTTGTTTTAGGAAATATTGGGAGATGCGTGGCGATAACAGTAGTCAGTGGTTTTCCAGTGCTGTGATGGTTTAATCATCCAGTGCAAAATCATCCTGTTACCTGTGAGTAGCTTTTCCCAACAAGAGTATTCCTATGTGAATTTAATTATGGGTACTTGCTTACAACACCCTGCAGAGATTTCTCAGCATGGGTCTTAATGAAGGTGTGCTGCTGGATTTTTGCATCTGGCCTTTAAAAAGCTACAGAAGAGGGTTTTTTTTTTTTTTTGTGCTTACTGTATTGAAATGTGATGTTCTCTACCTTTCATGCAGAAAGCAAACGAATGAAAAGGCAGGTGCAGACCATTTCTAATGTGTTGTCGCTAAGAGCTGTCAGGAAGAGCTGCAAACTCTTCCTGTTTAAAAAAGTTTGTTTTTGAGGTTTTGTTTAATGTGAATGCTAAAGATAGATTTTTTTATTATTATTCCATAATAAGCATGTTTGTTTAGGTTTAACTCAGTTTTTCACATGGTTCTTAGACTAGAATAGTCAGGTAAGCAACTACCTGAAGTTGCTTTTTTGTGTTGTTTCATCTGGTGTGAAGAAGTGTGCGTGGCATTTGGTGCATTGACATTGGGCGCAGCAGTACAGGAAATGCTGAAGCTCTTACTGACCGACATCTGGGCTGGAAGGAGGATGAATCATAGTCATTATATGGAGACTGCGTGATCCATGCTGTCTCTTCTCAAGATACCTACCCTATCTCTGCCCGCTGCTCTCCTATGTGTACCAGGTGCTTTAGGTACGTGCCAAACAGCACAGTTTAGGTGTTAGCTGCTGCCATGCATCCTGTCTCCAAACTGAGGTCCTTGAGCTGGCTCCCTCTTTAGTGGCCTCTCTTTTCCTGTCCCTGCGACCCTGGGCTTTCACTAGAGGGTGAAAACAGGGTTTTGGCAGGCTGATTTTGGATGGTTTTCCTCCTGCAATTCGTCTTGATTTATGAGAATGGGAATGAAGAACTACTTAAGCTCAGGGAAGTAATGCGTAAGTGGTAAAAAGGCACGATGAATGTTTAGAGTGGAACTTACCAAAGGTGAGCCAGGAAAGAGGGCCCTGTGGCTATATTTTTACATGCAATGTCAGATAAACATTGCTAAATGCAGGTGCTAATGGTTTATTTGCAATACAGGGTCCAAACTGCCAAATCTGTTTATAATATTCCATAATAGGTTGATTTTTGTGTGAGACTTTCAGCTGGTTCTCATAATCTACCCTAAGGAAATGTGTTCAAAGCTTTCATAAGGCATTTTCACTATTGCATTTTAGGATGAAAATATGAAAAATTTTGTATCATAAGGCAGAAAAAGACATTTGCAATACCTTTCACACTTATTCTATCATTACTGGCCTTTAAACATAATAGGGTTATTAATGTGTTTGTGTAGTGCCTCTTTATAATTGAATGTGCTTATCAAAACTCATCTGTTACATTTCCAAAATGGCACACCAGACATTGACCTATAATTGATAGACGGTGTAAATTAGTCTCTCATTACCTTCCTGATGATTGTTACTTTTAAATTCAGATTAATTTATTTGGAAAAAAAATCCACTGCAGACAAAATGAATAGTACTTGTAGTTTCATATAACAGTGTTTTATGCTCCATCTCATCTATAAGTGCACAGTGATTATTTCATGTTGCAAGATGCTCAGTCTATCACTTCTTTTCAGGTTGTTCCATTTCAGTTGACATAGTCAATTAGGATTCCAAGAATTCTGTTTTTTTGACTTTAATAGAACTGAATTCTATTCAATTTTAATACTAATTGGTAAATGTGCTATTTTACCTCCAAAATAAATAGACATTCAGGTAATGACAAAATTACTAGACTGCTTCTCCCCCTTTTTTTTTTTTTCCCTAAGACCATGGAATTACAATAGTAACAAATAGTCTGTCCAAGTGATGCTGTATGAGCATTATATATATGTGGGGAGAAAAATATATGGAACGTTTTAAAGAGACATCATCAGGTGTACTGACTGGAGCAGAACTTTGGCCAAAAATGATATATGGCCATTTGTTAAAAGGTATAATACAATATATAAGCATGGACTATATTGATTTTAGCATTCCCTCAGTATTGATTCCTTGTGTGGAGGACAGCAATGTTGTAGTAGTATGTTTCTGCATGTGCTGAAAATATTGTTCTTGGAGTTTTAGGAAGATTGGGAAACTAAGTTTTGCCTGTGACCCACATGCTGCCAGCTTGTGGCCAGGCCCACCGTAGTGAGCACTGTCATTTCTCGCTATGGCAGTGCCAAGAACAACTTGTATCTTTACCATAACTGAGCCTACAGCAGTTCTTGAAAGTGGTGGGAGCTCCTGAACTGAAAAATGGATGTAAATCATAGCGTTGGATGCAAAGTGAGGGCAAAGAAGCAGAGGAGTGGAGTACAGTAGAGTCAAGTAGCTTAATTGCCTTCAGATAAGGCAGGGGAGGTGCCAACTACTTTATGGTGTTAATATGAATAAATTCTTACCCTGTACTATGAGTTTAGAAGTTTGCTGACATGCCTTTTTGTCTGCTTTAACTCCTGCTAGTTTATTTTTTTTCATGGCTTACTGGTGATTGAACCAGTAGCTTAAGTTTGTTTTATAAACTTACCAAACTGGAAAAGAAATAAATATATAAATAGGATGGCCAGAGATGCACGTAACAATATTTCTGAAACAAGCAGACAGCATTTATTGAGACAAAATATGTGCTTTTTGACAAGCGCCTTATATTTTGTTGCACCTAGATAGATGGGAAAGGTGTGTTCATTTTTTCTCCTTGCTTTCCCTATTAATGGTGACGAGTATGAAGAAATTATGCTCATTTGTATTCCTGGGCGTAATATAAATGAAAAATGAGTATTTTATTGGTAATGGCTCTATCGAATATTATACAGTTGTCTCTGCAACTGTAATATATGATTTCATTGAAAAACAGAAAAATGAAAACAAAATGTCAATTTTAATAACTAAGGGCTTTAAAAATAACAATAAGGCAATGCCAAGTACTAGCCAGGCTCTGTAAACCTTTGCAAGTTGCATCGATGCAAGTTGAGCAATGCTCTTCAGCAGCCCTGAACTCTACAGACCTTGGGGCTGAGCAGCTCTGCCAAAATGGAGGTTCACTCTAGTCTTGGAAACCTGTCATATTTTTCATATAGTATTTGACCAGATTCACTGTGTATCTTTTCAGTAGTTATATGAGCAGCTAAAGAGCAACTAAGTAAGCCATTATTTTGTATAAAGTTAAGTCAAAGTTTATATACAAATATATACATATCTACAAACACACACCCTTCAAGGAGTATTTACTGCGCTTTGACTAGTTCTTCTTTTCAAGTTGCTTGCTGATCCAAAAATCAGGCTGTGCATGCTTCAAAACTATGTCCATGGTAACATCATGATGTCCGCATTTCAGGAGCTGAAGCACTGCCTCATTTTACAGAAGGTGATTCAGCTTGATGAAAACATTAAAAAGCTTTGCTATTAAAAACACTCTGAAATAACATGGCGGAGGTTAATTGGAGTTTTACCTTTCATTTCTGCAATCTCATATGGAATTGTTGCAGCCAGTGAAAGCACTCTTCAAACTGTTAAATGTCACTTTTTTTTTCCTTGCAGTGGGGAAAAAAAAATCTGTATTCCTTGATTTAGCAGCAGAAACATACAGATGTTGAATGTTTTCTTTGGGCTGTTATTGGGGAATACGAGACAGTTTTGAGAATGAAGCCTCTGCATCTAAGTTAAAATAACCTCTCAGAAGTGGTTCCATATCGAAATTGTAAAAACCCTTCTGAGAACCGATGAAGAAGTGAGAATAATTGCAGTCACAACATTTATAATGTGCAAAGTGACTTGTTAAAACCTCAATGAAATACAGAGCAATTTAAGCAATGTGAATCTTTTTGAGAGGCACAGGAAAATAAAACATTAACCTCATGTTAAAAGCTTTCCACTGTGAGAACTTGGCAGTGTTGCTCCTGAAACAAACTAAAATGAAGGTAGAAAACAACCAGACAGTTGAGCAGTGATTTATTAATGAAAATCAGGTTGAGTTTGTTTAAATTCAGCTTTAAAAAGTACAGTTTGTTAACATCATTGAACTAATTAATTTCATTCACAGGAAAAAAAAATGTGGCGAGGAAACTATAGACCTATATGGAAAACGGCACAATTGCAGCAGATATCACATCTGGATATATTTCATATGAATAAAGAGATAACGTTTTTATTGAAAAAGTCATTTCTGTTTCTCTTTAAGACTTAGGAATGTCTTAGGATGTCTTTTAGAGCTCTGTGGAAAGAAGGGAGCTAATTATTTGTGTTTGTCAGTATAGAAACTGTTTTGCTGAGATTGATACCTAAATCTCTGTCTGACTTCTACGGTGGCTATGACAGATACTTCAGGGGAGCTTACAGGACAGTCTGATTTCAGGAAGATTTTTTTCCTAACCCATGAAAATGGTTGCTTTATGATGTCCGGAAGTGTATGTGCATATTTTCATTGTATGTAATTTTAAATGAACTTACTATTTGCATTAATATCTGATCGCATTTGGATTCTGCTTATGTCTTGGTCTCAATATATCATGGCAGGTGAATGGTGCAGAATACACATAAGGGAGGGAAGGAAGAGGTGGTTTTATTATAAAATTTGATCCTTTTGACATTCATTAATTAGTCATGTCCTTTCTAAGCCACATGTATGGAAGAACAGAAGATTGATGGGTCTGTAAGATGGGGGTTGAGAGAGCCCCAGGGTAGAGCTACTTTGCAGATACAGACTTCAGGCTGATGCCAACATTTTCTGCTAAAATCAGGCTATGGCTGTTGTATGGAGTATCCATGTAAATATTTTTAGTGCCTAATCTGTGTTGCAGGTTTGAGGCAGATAAGATCTTGTCATTGGTGCTGGAAAAAGACATCACTGAAGCTAGCATGTGAAACAACCTTCATATTTGGTACAAAACTGAATGCAATTTGAGCAAAAAATGCTTACATTTAAACCTAAGATGAGGAAAAAGATCTCTTGTGAGGAAAGAAAAGGAATTGAAACAGGCAGCCTGCAGATTAAAATCCCAGGAGAGTACTTGGTTCTCTCAATTGGCTGCCGAAAGAACAGGAAAAGCTGATGTTATATGATATTATTAGCAGAGAATATTCACTAACAATGTCAAGGCTGGGTAGTGTAGTCAATGAAGTATGAAAGAAGCAATAGCAACTTAAGAGGGAGCAGAGCTTAGAGTTTTGCTCAAGGAAATCAGTTCTCTGCTGTGTTGTTTGCTGCAAGGAAAATGTTTGCAGTCTGGGTAAACAAGCCTCCATTTTCATTAGGATAAAAATGCGAGCAGAATTGTGTTTAATTGTGTTTAGCAGTCCCAGCTCACCCAGTGACCATCACTGATGGTCCTGTAGTGCTCTTCACCGGGAGGAAAGTCATTGGCCAGATTACTTTGAAAATTATATTCTGCCTGTAGATGGAAGTGAACAGTGCTTTTTAGAGATTCAATTGGCTGTTTGGGAAGGTAAAAGTAATCTTCCCCTTTAAATTAATGAACAAAAAGTTGGACCCTTCACCTAACCTCTAGGTGCCGTGGAAAGATATTTCCAAGTAAACTTGTGTTACTGTGTAATATGCGTCTTGTGGAAGGAAATGAAGACTAACAGGAAGGATGAAAAAAGAAAGAGAGGAAATAAAGAGAACAAAGGTAGAAACGTTTGTTAAGGTATGACTCAATTATATAGTGCTATATGTACTTTTATTAAGAGAAATAACACGTGCATTTATATGCCTGTATAAAAGAGGGCTTCCCCCCGCCCCTCCCTTTGTGCTCAATTATAAGTCATTACAAGTCAATTACATATTTACTAAGTAGTTCTGCTTATGCTAACCCTGAGATATTTTGTGTTAGGCATTTTCATGTTTCCGCTTTCATGTATGAAAAGACACTTACTAGTAATACAAGTCTGTGTCTGGTGCTTTTGTTTTCTTATACTTCCACATCTAATAAAAGGAGAGGGAGAGACAGCTACATTTTGTGAGTAAATGGAATAGAAATAAAACATTGTGAAAATAGAATATGAGTTTACACCATTTCAGCCTCCAAGTACTGCAACAAACTGTGCAGTGTTTATATATTCTTTATGTTGCTGCTTGCTTATGGGCTTTCATCATCATCATGGCTAGGCTTCGTGAACGAAGACATGGGAAGGGCTTTACCCACGTTTGCTGCAAGCGCACTGATGGCTAAAAAGACCGATGCAGGAAAGGCAAGTCTGAATGCAAAAGGCACAGCAGAAAGTCTCCTCAGGCAGTATTGGTGAGGCACGGTTCTTTCTGCATTGTCTTTTCGAGACTGATTCTGCGTGTGTTCTCAAAGGAAGGAGCAGTGTTATGGATGGTGCGTCTCCCAATTTGAGGCCAGAGTGGACCACTGATGATAGTTAGTATGGCCAAAGCTGAGGTATTGTTTCAGGGAGTCCTTGTATCTCCTCTTTGGGGCTCCTTTCTTGCGGCAGCTGGTGGCGAGTTCACTATAGAGTGCCATCTTAGGGAGGGGGTGATCTGTCCTGGAGATGTGCCTTGACCAGCACAGCTGCCTTCTCAACAGCATAGCCTCAATACTGGTGAGCCTTGCCTGTTCAAGGACAGCTGCATTAGTCACGTAATCAGTCCAGTGGATGTTTAGGATTGTACAGAGGCAGCGCTGATGGAAACGTTCGAGGAGTTGCAGGTGATGGTGGTTGATGACCCATGATTCAGACCCCTATAAAAGAGTAGACAGTACAATGGCTCTATAGACACTGATCTTTGTACTTCTCTTCAGGTGTTTATTGCACCAGACTCTTTTATAAAGTTTTCCAAAAGCTTGTATGCCTTTGCTAACCTGTTATCTATCTCATTATCAATCTCACCATCTGAGGAAGTGATGTGTCTTAGATAGTTGAACTTTTGGACGGACTTAAGCTCTGATTTGCCTGTGGTGATGGGGGGATGACGGAAGACTTCTTGAGGTGCAGGTTGGCAGAGAACTTTTGTCTTCTTCAAACTGACTTCCAGCCCAAAAAGCTCAGCAGCCTCTGCAAAGCAGGATGTTAAGCACTGCAGTACTGCTTCTGTATGAGCAACGAGGGCGGCATGATCGGCAAAAAGCAGCTCGCGGACAAGGTCATTTAGGATCTTGGTGTGGGCCTTCAGACGCCTTAGGTTGAATTGGTATGATAGCGGATGTAAATGCTGTTTTCTTCATCGAGGTCTGCTCTGGCCCTTTGGAGCATCATGCTGAAGAAGATTGTGAATAGAGCTGGTGCGAGAATGCAACCTTGTTTCACACCACTGGTTATTGGGAAGGGCTCAGGGAGTGCATCGCCTTATCTGACTAATCTTCATGTAACATGATAATCATTTTGAGGAACTTGGGTGGACATCCTGATCGTTCCAAGATCTGCCACAGGCCTTTTCTGCTCACAGTGTCAAAAGCTTTGGTGAGGTCAACAAAATTTATAGAGAGTCCTTTGTTCTGTTTCCTGCACTTCTCTTGCAGTTTTCTGAGAACAAATACCATGTCTGTGGTACTCCTGTTGGCTCTGAAACCGCATTGGCTTTCAGGTAAGAGTTCTTCTGAGATAGTGGGTACTAATCTGTTCAAAAGTATTCTTGCAAGAATTTTTCCAGCAGTGGAGAGCAGAGTTATACCTCGGTAGTTTGAGCGGTTCTTTCTTCTTGTTCAGGGTGATGATAACTGTATCACGGAGATGTGATGGTAGTTTGCCTTTTTCCCAGCAGAACACAATGAGCTCATGAAACACTTTATAACAGTAAATAATAAGCTAAAAGAGCATCTTCACAGGTGTTGTTCAAAGTAGAAACTAATACCAATCAACAGGATATCCTTTATCCTACTTCCTTTTTGCTGTAATGCTCAAAATACTACTTTTAATATATTTGCCCAGGAGCCTTTTGACTCTGAGTCTTCTACAATGAAGAGTACTAGACTTGCAGGCACTGCTAAGTGACAGGTCAGCATCTTCTCTTAAATGAGCTCCAATTTCCCACTGATATTTCCCAGCTCAGCTTATTAGCTTTCCTTAGATTCTAGGAAGAGGAGTCGAGTCTAATTTGTCTGCCTGTGTATGAAGTGCTCGTTAAGAAACAGTAGATAACTAAACCACTAAAAGCTTATTTAGCTATCCACACTTGGCATGCTAGCATGAAAAGAGGCAGCAGAAAGTGGTAGCAACTATAATTTATGCTGCTTCTCTGGTGTGGCACACATTTTGATTTATTTTTCTTTTTGAAAGAGTTAAGTATTTATTAGTCAACCTTCAACATGATTATAGAAGTTGAAACCACAGAGAAGAAAACAGTGACAGCCCGGCATCCCAGAAATTGTATATGGTTTTAGCGTAATGGTTACTAAAACAAGTTCTATCAATGTTTGATACAAAGGCATTTATGATTTAATGTCTTTTAATATCCTTAGAGATTGCAAAGATACGAGTCATCTGGCCATGTGGTTACTCAAGAAAGATTTTAATTATAATTGAAGCCCCTGGGAATTTAGCCTGCCTTACCCAGAATGAAGCCTATAAAACTATGCTCACAAAATTTTCTGTTTTTTTTTTTTTTTTTTTATACTCCGGAGATCTCTTCTCTGTAGTGGTTATTCAGATGAAAGATGGTAGGAAACTCATTTCATATAACTGGTACTTTTGTTAACAAAAGGAATTTTAATTCTGCTGGCTTCCATTGTTTAGAGTTTTATTTGCAGGAAGCGACGTTAAGTATCAGCGAAGTGTCTCAGTGTTATTCAATAATCTGTAAATTAGAGGTTACAGCATTTCCAAAGTATGCACATTGGGGAAGGTTGCACATGTTGGCTGAGCAACCAGAGTACTTGGCTTGGTGAATTCCTGCCTTCTGGCTGTGTTTTTAACAATATTCTGTAGCTTTGAGCAAATCACCTTCTTTTTCACTTCCATACTTGATAAAATGGGAAAATGATATTTAAGCACAATATTTCATAAAGATACTCTGCAGATCCATTAATAAATACATTTACGGTCTTCTGATTATTTTCAGTGTATCAGAATGTCACTATTGAGCTTGCTGACTGCACCTGTTTTAATATCCCACTCTTGCCCAACTTGTAGATTATAAAATGATACTTAGTGACATAATTTACGATGGAGCTAAAACTACTGTTCGGGAAGCAAGTTCAATGCTCATCTGCTACACCGTAGAAAAAGCTGTAAAGTACACAGATTGTCTTTTCTTTAGTTATTATAAGGATTTATTTGTTCTCTAGCTCTAATATCCACTGAAGGTTTTCTCTGTCAGTATTAACTTCTTGGATCAATAAATTGCGATACTGATTTCCAAGAGAAGTCAATGTCTGCCAACTATCATGTCAGTGTTTACTTTTGTTGAAAAGCAGTTGTAGGGAATTAAATTGGCTTCTCTCACTGGATGATCTAGAGTGCATGGTCCATATTTTATGGTACAATTAACTGAGGTCGGTACATAAGCCTCTTGTACAGGTTAAAGGCAAGACTGTACAGATAGAAAAGTCCCAGCTTATGAGATGAATCTATTTTTATTTAAGGAACAGTGTTGAAGGCTGAAAGACTGGGAGACGACTCTTGTTTTCTCTTTTTTAAGAAGCATAGGTTTAACAGTGTGCATTTTTATATTCTTGGTCTGGTGTGCTGCTCGGAAAACATTGACTACATTTTACCAGAACGGTATATGCTTTCTAATTTTCCTCAGTAATTTGAGTGGTGAATGGATGGAGACACAAATAGCATGGCCTTGCTCAGGAAGGCTCATAGCAGTGGCTTTATTGCAGCGTTGGGCCCATTTTTGGCTCGTTTCACCTGAGGCAATTGGTGAAACTCTTTGACAGGCAACTTCGGCCTCTGGTGTCTCCAGCCCTGCCCAGCGCTGTGGCAGCAGGAAGGGTTGGCTTGGAGCAGGGGTTAGAGCCAAACCATGCCTGGTCATCCCCTCTTTCCTTGTCTGGAGTTGGTCAGTCCCAGCCTTGCTTTGGGACTGCAGAGCCTATGAGGTTGGCTGGGTAGATTTAAGAAGCTACCCCATGGCCTGAAGAAGGCCATGAGGGGATCTATCACACCTCGTGAGACTCCGCGCCGCTGCGTGGCTGGTCCCAGGGGAACCGGTTTGCTATGGCTGGGGAATGGATGTCCCTCAGCCGTTGAGAGTGTGGGCTGGCCTGGCTTTGCCTTGCGCTCTGCGTGAGTGGTGCCCTCAGGTTGGATCTCAGAAGCCCCTGCATGGGCCTTCAGAGTGGATGCCCCACGCAGCTGCATCACTGCTCTGCCAGCAGCAATCGCCTGACAAATTATAAGAAACAGAGGTGTCATGATAGGAGTGCTAGTAACTGCTGTCAGCATGGGAACTTCAGGCTTTAAGGAGGGCCTGTGTGCAAAAAAAGAGTGTGGGAGCGATGCAGTGCAAGGCTAAAGCAATTAGCACAGGTTAATGCAGTGGTTATTGTGGTCTGAGACATGCTTACAGGAAGATAACAAAAGGATGCCAAGCCTAAAACTACTTGGTAGCTGCTGCAGAAAGAGCTGCTTTCTGTTGCATCCAGCCAAAATGGAGGGCTTGTGTCCTCAAGCAGGACCTCCAACCTCCATCTTCAACCAGGCAACTGCTGTGGGGCAAATTTGGTTTCTTATGCTTCTTGCTTTGCTTGCGTCCTTCTCCAGAGGTCTCCTGATAGTTAATCACCCTTTTAATGTTTCTCCCTAAGGATTAGTGACATCCAGTGACTAGCAGTAATTGCACAGTCCATGTGCAGTTACACAGTGAAGATGATGTAGGTTTAAACTGATCAGCTCTAGAAATTAAAAAAAAAAAGAAAAAAAGCTCAAGCATTGATCATTGAAATCTTCGGACAATTATCTGCAAACATCTAATATTCATCTTTTGGATTTTAACATATAGTTCCAGAGGGGAGAGGGGAAAAAAAAAAAAAAAAAGACATGCTAAAACATTCAAAGAAAAGTTTGCAACCTTTTTTTCCAATATAGGCATAACATTATTTTCTCAAATGTTGTCCTGGGGAGTAGCTGTATTGTTTGATATTCAGTTTTTTTTTTCCTTGTAAAAATAGATTTTAGGAGATTACAACTTGAAATATCTATGCCCTTTAGAATAGTAGGAAATTTCTAGTAATATAGGTAAAAAGCCCTGTCTACAAAACCTAGTGGCATTGTTTTCTTGTAAAAATGTGTAAAATATACACTACAGTTGCAGAGCTAGGACCTGCAAAATTAGGATATGTCCTAATTTACCTCTCTTTTGCCTAATATGAGTAATTATGGTATGAAGAGTGTTGAGCATCTACTATGACACTTAACGTGGGATTATAGCATAATGATGTAGCGTCTCCTAGTTAATTTATGACTAAAATCAATCAAGGTTAAGCCAGACTGTCTGCTTTTTTGCAGACAGAATTGGGTTAGGGAGTGTCAAATATAAAGCCCTCCTTGGGTGAATGCCTCACAGTTGTGTGGGTTTTTTTATTTGGCTTTAGGTTTGTCCAAAAAAAGGTGTTTCTTGTGGGGTTGGTTTTTTTTTTTTTTTTTTTTTTTAATAGCTCAAGAAGCAACCCTTTTGATAGTGTGTCTCTCACTTCTCTTGTAATACAGTTTACTGGCACCACTGGGTTTAATTAATTCACACTCGCAGAGAAGCTGTTCTGCATTCCTTATGGAGGGGAGCTGCTGAAGTTTTCTGCATTCCTTATGGAGGGGAACTGCTGAAGTTGTTGGAAGGGCTAACAACTGGGTGGTTTGACCTTTCTGAGGTTCTAGCTGTATTTGAGGCTTGCATAAGCTGCGGCTTGATATATATATATATATGTATATATATTGTTTTTCTGCTGCTTCCAGTTACATATTAGGGTTTCTTGGTTTGGTTTGGAAAGCAGCTATTTGATGTTTTTTTCATTAAATTTCTTTTTCATTCCGTGTTTATTAAAAGACACATTATCCTCAGCTGAACTGACTGCTTGTTAGACAGACTAATCTCAAATAGAAGGTCTCCGGTTTTGACTGTGGTTTGAAAGAGCTCCTTTTAAGAAATATTAGAAGTCTGTTTCTGTAAAGAACAGCTCAGGCGTGAAAGTGTAACAATTCATGGTTACCAAAGATTCAGCAGAGATCCTGGCTTGCTGACATGCTATGATCTTTCTTATTCCCAGAGAACGCCTACCTTCCACAGGTTATAAACTGCCCACCTCTTGCTTCTTCCTAGAAAATAATTAGCACATTACCCTTTGGTTTGCTTTTACTAACCTCCCTTTTATTTAAAAAATATTTATTGTCTTTTCTTTCAGCTACAGCGTAATGATACCGTACTAAGTAAGCACAGCAATTTTCTCCATAGGTGAATCATAGGTGAATCTGTGAGTCTGTGCCCTCTCTCTCAGGTCTGGGAATGGATTTTGGGGTCCCAAATCTGATCTCTTTCTCTCTCTTTCTCTCTCTCTCTCTTTTTTTTTTTTTTTTTAATGGAAGAAGTTGTTTGAATAAAACCCTGCCTAGGAATCTCCTCTTGCCTGCCTGCTTCCACCCTCCTGTGCCACAGTCTGTTCTCCTGTGGAGTCTTTGCTCATGGACAGAGCTGTTGTATAAGCTCTTAGCAATGCAGATACCCCAGCAGTTCATTGCATAGGTTGAAGTCATTAAATCAGTCTGCACTGCAAAGCCTCAACAGGAAAAGGGAATAGACTCCTGGCTGTTCATGCAAACATGATTTTTATGCTCTCCATTATAACTTTGGTTTCTTTTTTTATATTGACTCTTGCGAATTTCTTTCCTGACAGGTATTGGATGTTGTAGTTTTCTCTAGAAGAGTTTTTGATAATGTTCTTTTTATCTCTTTCTTAAAATTAGTTTTGTTCTTGTATGCTTATTACCATTCAGAAATGCACGCAATTTTCACACTGCTTGCAGTCTGTCATTTATAAAAGTAATTATGTCACCCATTAAGTTACTAAAATAATACGTAACAGAGGCTAGGTTCTTAAATCAGTCGTTCAGACATTGTGACCAGATACCTCCATTGAGTTATCTACCAATTTTTTTTCAGTATTAAATTTGTTGTTCTCTGTTTTTGTTTATGAATACTCATTAGCAAGATATATTGATTCATTTTAGAGTAATCTTAAAAAAAAAAAAAAACACACATTGATCCAAGTTCTTCCCTGTAACATATAGCTTTCATGTTAGCTTTGTTTTATTATTTTCTACAGGACATCATAAAAGTTGTTTATTGTAGTTTGCTGTGTATGGCATTTTTTTCTATTTTCAGTTACCCTCCTGTGTTTATTTTTTTTGTAAACACAGTATTTTTGTATATTTGTGTTTTACTTCTTGAAAGGAGAGTTAATTTGAAATACCTAATACAAAAATACTTAGGCAGAAGTAACATATTTAATCTTCTACTAATTAAAGCTATAGTATTAGCAGTTGCTTTTTCACTTCAATTCTATTGATTCTTCTTCTTGTTTTAATACCTCCAGTGGGCTTTTTTGAGAATGAAAAAAGATACCCTTTAAAAGACACCCAAGCGCAGTGTGGTGCTTTCATGCTCCAAGCTTAACTGGAATTGCAAATGGCTCTGTGCTTTTCTTTCAGAGTACAGACATGAGCCCAGCCAGCAGTACCGCCTCGCTTCCAGTGAGCCCTCTTCCTGAGGAGCCCGTACTCTTCAAGGTACAGTAAATTGGTCTTATAATGAATGTTGAATATGACTTTTGGCTGATTGTGTGCTAATACTGATATACTGTGAGGTGCTGGAACTATTGCTCTGCTTTCTTAAAATTACTTTGGTATCAGCTGATATTCTTATGTACCTCTTAAGAAATAGTTGGAACAATTTTTTTTTTTTTTTAATTTGGAAAGAATGTTCTTCTGCTAACAAGAGAAGCTAGAACTGAAAAACATGATGTAAAAATGTGGTGAATATTTTTTATATTTTTTGTTTTGTATTGCTGGTGACACATTTAGGTATGCGCGTGTATACTTTTCCTTCAGCGGATTTTTCTATAGGTGCATTTCAAGTGCATATTGTGATAACACAATTTGTTTTCTCAAACCTACAAGAAATAGCAAAGGTATCCGAAAATACATTGTAGATCAGTGTAAACCACAGGACTGTCACTGTTGTTAATTATGGTAGTCATCGTCCTTTGGTGGTACTGGCTGCAATAGATGGATACTGCAACTCCCTTATCAGCTTTTCAGGCAAGGAAGATGGAAGTTTCGTTTCAGGACCATCACTGTCTCAAATGTGTGTCATTCTTTGGCAAAACGATGCTACTGCTAAAATTTCTCCTTTCCTCAGCGAGTTTTGCACTATCATACAAAGGCAGTTAGTAGCCTGAGTTGTTCTCGTTTTGCTCACTTTGTGATGACACCAAAGGAAGGCTGAGCAAGTGGAATTGATTAAGTTTTCTAATTTATACATTTGTGTCCCTCCTGCACATGCCTTCAGTGCAAGAAATAATAACCTGTCTCAGACCATGGCAGCCTCATGAGAAACCTTGCTTTTCTCTCTCCTTGTGGGTTTCAGTGCGGTAAATATAGTGACTCTTGGGGCTAGACAGGTGGCAGCTGTAGTCTTCCCTCAGTGTTCTTGTTTTTGAGACCCCTGGCTCTTAGTCCTTTTTAGCTGAAACAGAACAATTTGTTCCAAAATACTAGAACACGCAGATCTCTCTTGCATGAGAAAACATCTTAAATAGATGTTGAAATGTTCTAAATGTTATAAGGCAAACTCTGTAGTTATTGTTTCTCCCTGTGCTTTGGAAACAGAAGAGGAAGAGGTGGCTCAGCTAGCCTAAAGGTAAGGAAACCTGGTCTGAAATAGTAAATAGTCTGAAATGCTAAAGGCTTGAGTTCAGCTCCTCAGCTGATGTAAATCTGCACTACTCTCTTTACATTAGCAGCACTCTGACAAATACACTACAGTGCATTTATTTATTTTTAAAGGAAATGGTGCTTGTATAGCTGAAAATGGATTGTAAATGGCTTCTTTGAAGTGGAATAGTTACTCTAATAAAGAAATAAGGCATTTCTTAATATTAAAAGTCCCTTTTTATATTTTATAGTAGAAAATTGTACAAGGGAATGAAAAAGAAAGCATGCGGCTTTATTTAGTCTTTCAGTCAATTTTCAAAACAGGAGGTATATTTTCCTCTGGAATTTATGTAAATTTTGAGATCAGACCAAGAAAAAGTCAAATGCATCTCACAACCAATGCCATTAAGTAGAAATAAAATAATATAAAATGCAACAGTTTCTGTTATTGCTTTCTGACTCCCTCAGAGAGAGAGCAATATTGTTTCAGTCGTAATGTGAACGAAGGGTTTTACAAGCCATAACCCTTTCCGAATACTGTCAAGTCTATAGTATTGGCTTTTGATAATGGGGTTATATATTTGCCATACCAGCATGATAATAACACTTGCCACCTCCTTGCTGTATGAAAGGAAAAAAAAAATGGAAATAAAAAAATGTACTCTCTGATTCTGAAAACACAGATGCAACAAAACTTGGCAGTACAAACACTTTGTCTTTTGGAATATTTGAGGATTGCTTAAGTTAATGAGCTTTTATATTAAACAGTAAAATCAAATGAAGACCCTGTTCTCAGTCATATTTGATTTTATACCAAGAAAGAGAACTGTTCCTTTTTGGATTTCATGAGTTTATTTTCAAAAGGAAATCTACTTTTCTATGTGTGTGTTGTTGTTGTTGTTTTTTTTTTAAAAAAAAGGGCAGGAAAATAGTATCATCATACTGTTATTACATTTAACTTCACCAAAGAAATAACATGTGATTTTTAATCCCATGTTTTTTTTTTTGTTTTTTTTTTTTAAAAAAAAAAAAGCTATAAAAACCTATAAATAGGAAGGGAGCCAAAACTTGTTTAAAAAAAAAATAAGATGTTGAATCTAATCACAGGAAAGTTGGAAATTTCCATGGGAGTGATTATGTGTTTCATTTCAGCATTAGCAGTACTGAACTCAGCTAACATTTTCACCTTAGATTGTATATGCTATGGTATCCATATGACCTGAGAGCTCAAAATCTCTGCAGGAAGTATTCTGGAATATTTGGCAGAAAGTTGGTTATAATAAAGCAGGGGATGTTGACCTGGGTCTCGGTCTGTTAAAATCCTTTTTTAAATGTATTTATTTATTATTCAATCACTATATTTTGTGTTAATACAATATCTATACTGCAGTGATATCTAAAAACAGGAAAGGAAAAGATTAAGAACTTCAAGATAGCCAACTTGAGACCCATTTAAAGGGTAAAAGCAATCAGGGGAAATGAAAGCATAAGGTCCAACAACCTTCACTGCCTAACTCTTGTAAATAGTAAAATAGTAAAGGAAGTTGGTTTTGTCTGAGCAAAGAGCACAGTATTCAAAAAGATAACCAGTTCTTTATGTGGCTTCCGTTTACTTTTCTTCGTCACAGTTAGCAGTAAGCTTGAGTACAGAGTAGCCTTCCCTAGCTGAGCACTTTATGAACTTAGAGGAAAAAAAAAAAAATCCTGTTCATACAAGTATGCAGACATTGCACTTTTCAAAAGCTTTTCTCTCCCTCAAATCTAAACCAATTTTTGATGAAAAACTCAAAGATGTTTCTTTGCCATGACAGTTATTTTTGTATCAGATTTCAGCTTTTTATTCCCATGTGTTTTCCATGGTTAAGGCTATTAAAAAAGCAAGACCTTTTCCTGCATTATGGGGAAAGTGTGTGTCCTTTCTCCCAAAAAAACTTCTTTTGTGGTGGTGGTCTTTACCTTAAGTTTTTTTGGTGCAGAAGAATCTTATTTTGAACAGGATTTTATCCTTCTGACCTTATATTGTGTTCTTTGGAGAACTGGAGAATTATCTATGGAAAAAATGTGACACAGCAGCTGAAAATTTTCTGAATTAAGAATCTGAAAAACAGGACAGAATGTTATATGTCATGAAACCTTAATGCAAGTGGTTATTCTACATTATAATACCAAACAGTAGCTGGCACAGATGTGACTTACATGTAATAGTAACTGCTTATATCTTTGTTTATAAGCTGTAATTAAAATAATTTTGCCTTTACACTCCTTTTGAAAATCAGTGAAGGGAGGGGATATTTCTGAAAGGTCAATTTACAGAGCAGCATCTCATCCATCTTTTAGAACCTGTTTCTTTCTCCTGCTCATTATATCATGCTTTACTATAATAATATTTTCTTAATTTTAAAGTTGCTTGAAAATAAAGTCACAAAAGCTTTTAAGATGGGAAATCCATGAAAGCTACTTAGTGCATATTATAGATCAATTGTATTACCTAATAATACAACATCTGTCATAATGAGCAGCAGTGTCAACCACGACCACAATTGTACTCACTGTAACCACATTGTAAATACTAATCATAATAATTTATTAAAACCATGTTTATTTGCATTTGCATTTCATTATTAACTTCAACTATGCTTCGCTAATTGGCATTAAGCGTAAGGAAGAAAAAAATCTGAATATTATTTCTTTTCTACTTAAGAATTTAAGAATTTCCTAAACATTTCTTACCTTACAATATTCTGATTTGTGTAATTAATACTCTTGATGCTAATGCTGAATGAGAAGCAGAAGTGTCAGTACAAGTAGCAGAAGTGAACAATCCTTAGCAGTGTTACTAATATAGATCTAGCTTCTATTTTTAGTAGTTCTGCCATTCATCCTGGGGCTCCATCCTTGTTTGGGTAGTGGTGGAATTAACTCATGTAAGTGTAATAAACTCTTAAGAACTAACATACTATGTGGAGTGAACATGAAGAACTCTGCAAAGGTTATTTTTTTGTCTGAACAGCTGATTTGTGGTTAAGGAAGAAGATATCGCCAAGACAGAAGCCATCTTGATGTGCCTGTAGGTAACTTATACATATCAGATACTGTGTGTGGATGAGGCAGACAAATATGTACAAACCAGAAAACAAATTCATGTTCTCAGATCTTACCTGTAATCCTTCAAGGACTGCAGGTCAAAATTTCATCTGAGAATAAAATAATTTTGTGCTTTTATTTACCTGAGAGATCATTCAAACAGATGTCTGCAGGCTCAGAAATACAGTTATTCTAGTAATCATTAAAAGATTAAGCTGTTCTTTTTGTTTTGGTGTGGTTTTTTGTTGTTGTTTTGTTTGTTTTACGTCTTTCTAACAAATATTTTCAGAAGCTACCAGAAATTCAAATGGTTTTTCAACCACAGACATACAGTTGGGTGATCATCATTTTTCAGTTGACAGGGTTTCCAGAAGACCTTAAAAGTGAATATTATCAGCACTATGAGGGTAAATATTATGTCTATTTAGGTTCCTTTGCTCAGGTAGACACGATATCACACAGTGAATTCTGATACATACCTACAGGGTGTTTTTCTGCTGAGTGTTGTGTATATACGTGGAAAAATCATCAAATTTGTAGAATTACAGGTTGCTGAAAGCATATTATCACCAGAGATTATGAAAAAATATTTTCTTGAAGCTCTACAGGAGGGTCCTGGTACCCCAAGTGAGAGTACTTTAAGTTCTTTATCCTAATTAACTGAATACAGACAGTAAATCCTCCTAATCTCACCTTGGCAAGTGACTGCTAGGCACAATTAAATCTGGAGGAGCACGTGGGTATTCAGAAAATAGGATGAATGTTCTGTTAGTGCGCACTGCTAAGGCAAGTGGGACAGAGTGAAGTTCGCATCTAATCATTGGCTACAGTAGCAAGTACCTTCCAACACAGGGATGGTTCAAAGGCATGGAGTGTTTTCTTATGCTTCCTGGAAAATAATTAAAATTTAGGAATAATAAGAATGTAAGAATTATTTAAATAATAATAATAAAGCAAGGTTCTAGAATTTGCTGAAACAATCAACTTATCCATTCTGCAATAAATTAGACAAACCAAGGATTTAAAAATGGGTGTCCTACATCTCCCTTGACTATCTTCACAGTAGCAGACAGTCTTCTTCTGACCAGTGTTTCCATCTTCCTTTTTAAAAGAACTTAGAAACTTGCATGGAAAATAACACATTTTTGAAAAATAAATTTGGCTTTGTCAAGAAAATATTTTCAAATGAAAATTATCCAGTAAATAGTTCCTTGATTTCTGTTTTGAAACAGTCATAAGCTACTTTCCCAGCATCTAAATGAGTAATGCTAGTAACCCAGCCACATGTTTTCAAACATAATACTTTACTGGAGGAAATACGGGCTTTTCATTTTGAAATTCTTGTCAAGTTGGATGCATGAGGAGGTAGATGCTAAAAATAAGTGACTAATTTTGATAATGCTATCATAGAGATGAAAAAGGCAGACATTCTGGTAAGTAATTTAGACAGCAGTTGCTGAGAGTGGGATATATTCAGTTAATTTCAATCACGTAAAATTAAAGGCAATTGTCGAAACATAGACATCTTGTGCTACTTAAGAAACCCAGCTATATCCTACCTTTCCTTCAGCTGTTGCTTTAGTCCAGAGCAGACTCAATCAGGATATGTTGAATGCTGCCCAATTGTAACAGTTAGTCTCATGTCCACCATTTTTTTTATTTGGTTTTACATTTTGTTAGTGCCTTGGTCATGCTATGTCTTACGTTAAATTCTAATCCCCCTTCTGAGCCAGGTGCTTATCTGGGGTGCCTCATTTTGCTGAGGAAGCTGGCGTGTGGAGGTGATTGAATTTGCAATGCAATTGAACTGTGGGACCCAAAAGGTTTCACCAGTACTTTTTCCATATGTGGTTCCCCCTCTTCAAAACTGTTAATTGTTGCATAATTTTCAAGCTAGCTTAGTATTAAAAAAAACCCCTCTGTATTCAAGTACTATTAAAGAGTTGTGGTATTATTGAGGTAAGTTTCTTGTTCTTTATAAGTGAACTACTGTGGTTTTAAGCTATAATATCTGCATTCTGCACTTCACAATTTCTTTGCTTCCAAAATACTGATGGTTGTTTGTAAATGAAATATATTTACATGTCTCATCGTTTGCTCAAGAATCGTGAAGATGTCTTTTGTCCACAGACTTAAATAAAGGGGGTCAAGTACAAGCACTTTAGTTTATAGAAGGGTCCTTAAGCCTGTAATTGGCGCTCTGTGTTAGTTTAGGAAAGTTACATTTTATAGGAGAAATGCGCAGAGTAAGAAGTCTGTTTAGTCCAACTTCATATGTCAGAGACCACAGGAAGTTATGAATATATATCCCACTGAGGCATTAGAAAGTGTTGTCCATTTACTTATTAAGATGTCTAAATGAGCTCTAATGGAAGCCATTGGAAATATATGTAGGAAGACAACATTCCTAATTCAAGCGGATTACAGATTACTACATTAGTTTTTAAAAATATTGTATATTTTACTTAATATATTTTTAAACACTATTTGATAAATAGTTGAGCATGTGATACATATATAAATTGCTATAAAAGAACAGGCAATGCCTTCAAGACTGAAGGATTTGCTGATGGGAGGAATAACAGCCATTAAACAGTCATTCAGTCCTGGCCAGGTGAATAATGAACAAAATATTCACCAGAGTGTCTGACAAACAGTGTTAGAGATTGACTCAACCAAGGAATAGAAACCCCTTTTCATCTGTTAGATTTGTATATTCAAATAAGGATTAATTATGGAGATGAGAAAGGGGTGTGAAGTTTTATTTTGAGTAATATTGGCTAAATATTTTAAACTCATTCTGCCTGGTAATCTCTTAGGCAAATTTTCCCTCTGTAGCAGTTTGAGAATATATGTATTTCAAATATCTTAAAATAATATGTCCACAGATACCAAACATAACCAAGTGAAGCTTGGGTTTGAGGGACAACGATTTGCATTGAAGGCCAATTAAACATTAAACTTTTACAAGTAATTGTACATTGCTAAAGTTCGTGGATTGCCTTTTACTGAAAATGCCTGAATTAGTACTCCTTTTTCATAGCCTGCCATGTCTGCATCAAATTTAAAATGTCTAGGAATCCTGCACAAACTAAAAATCCTCTTTATCCTATAAAAGCAGATGCAGTAAGAATATTAAAAAGAGAACTTGGAAGGAAATTGGTGACAGTACGTGTTGAAAATAATTTTAAAAGGTAGAAGAATGTTTTATTAGTAAGTATGAAAGTCCGGAATATTCACAAAAACTTTGTCATTAGGCCTATTATGTTACCAAAATAAAAAAAATGGTAATACTGGTTTTCACACTAGTTTTGTCATCACAATAATATTTCTCAGTTTTGTAAAGAAACGGGTCTGTAAAGGACAGTATCAAAGTTACTACTTTTTTTTCTGGTTAGTTTTAATAGAGCTTTGGCTTGTTTTTGTGGGACTATTCGGGTTACTGTGAGTGAGTTTTTGTTCTTTGGGAACATTTCTGTATTTGAGGACTGCGAATAAGCATTCCTGTGCGTGCAGTGAGCACAGGGCATCCGCCTTGCGCAAGCCCCTCCGCCCGCACCTCGTTTCGGGCTCCCTGAGGGAGCGTCCCGCCATTTTGTGGCAGGGAAAGGGGCGCGTCGAAACGAGGGTCTTCAACTGGCGTCATGTCCGCGTGCGGCTGCGGTTCAGTGAGAGATACTTTGCCTCTCCCCTGGAAATTTGGAGTATTTTGGACCTGTCCTGACACAAAACAAGCAGACCCAAAGCTGTGCTCTTTGTGTGTCGAATGGTGGAGCCGTTAACGAGAGGTTCGTCACCTTTGCGAACGAAGGTTAGTGTTAGTAGGTGTCTTTTTGTTTATGTTCTGGTAAATCCTTCTGGACACTCGTACAACTATGAGTTTGTATACTGAAGGTTATTGCTGTGCTTATCAGCATTTTCAATAAGTCATATTAATGGTCCTTTAAATTATTTAACTTTTATATATTTTACTCCCAACTGCTGAAATCCATTCTTCATCCATAAATGCAAAATGGTAGAGCGCAGGTCTTGTCCTTCAGTAATGCCTTCAGCAATGCGTGCGATCAAGTGGCTATTTGTTAGCAAAATGATAATCCTTTACCATGACAAGAAAAAAAGCAGTTATCTGCCTGTAAATGAAAACAGCATTATTAGTGGGCTTAATCTATTTTATAAAGCAGTGTGCATTTTTTGGAAAGTGGCCTTTGGAGGAAATGCCTTTAATTGTAATTGTCATTTTTCTGATATATCAGTGCTGCAATCACATAAGTGCTACTTGTACGTCACATAGATGTTTTCAGCATGCAGGTTGGAGGGGACTCAGCAGCATAAATAGTGATTTATTCTGAGATGCCGAGATTCCTGTGAACGCCAACCCTCATAAGGCTCCTGTGGGATGAGCGGATTTTACACAGCGACCCACACTGGTATGGGCAACAGAGTCGATGTTTCCAGCCTTCAAGCTCCAGCTGTATTAGTTATTTGTCCCCCAGCTCTGTCCTGTTCATAGGGCTGATCTTCAGCTCCTCTGCTGCCCCGCTCAGGGAACGCAGATCGCTGTGCAGACACAGCTTCCCAGTCATAGGTATGTGGGGAATATTCTCCTTTCCCTTAGATAGAGAAATGGTATCTGAGAAATAGCTATGGTACTTTAAGAAAACTTATAATTCACTTTAAAAAAAAAGGAAGTAATCAATCACTGTGTGACTATTCACCTCTTTAGATAGTACTACAAATTCAAAACTCAACGCAACTTGGAGTTTTGAAACCCAAAAGCCTATCACTAGGTGCTTCTGTCCCTCTGCACATCGGAGATTTTTCAGGTGAAAGGAAAAATAGGAGTTCATACAAATGTAGCTTTTAATGTCAGTGTGAGCCTAACGGCAGAGGAGCTAGCAGTCAGGGAACAGAAGTGTGCTTTAATTTAGCCAAAAGATTGGCGGCAAATGAAGCACTAGTTGTTTGTGTTTGTTGAGACTTGGTAGGATTTTAGCAGGCTAGAAGGATTTTTAGCAGCTTGGGGCTTGCTTTTTACCATACCAAGAGCCAAGGGAAGGGTCCTGCATTGCTGGGCAGTCTGTGTAACTGGTGTCCAATTCAGGACGAATGGGTGGGTGGGTGGATCATGTCAGTCAGAATACATCAAGTTAGTCTTTGTAACGAAGGACTGGCTTTCACAGATCCCTTCAGAAATATAAACGTATGACTTGGGACACCACTCACCTATATATAGCTTGTCCTAGTGACTGAAGTATTAATTAGTTTTTGTCATCTGAACCATTTTTAAAATCTCTGTCCCGACCAATGTGACTAATGTTCCAATTTGTAAATGTATTTAATAAGTCTGAAAACAGATTAATATAAAAGAGATGCTCTTAACCTACCTTTTCAGCAGTACAAAACATATAGTTCTGTCAGGGAAATTCATCAAAGGCCTCAGCTGAAAAGATGTATCTTCAAATGTACCATATATATAATTTATGTATATAGTGCGCATACACATTTAGTACACATCCAACATTTGCATATATAATTTAGATGTAATTTTTATAAGACAAACTTAAGTTTACTATCCTTTAATGACTCTTAAACTTATGAGTCATTTTGGATAGGGAAGTTTATTTATTTATTAACTGAATTGAGTAACATCTTCATTCTTCAGCATACAGGAGTTATGGGAGTAAAAAAAACTCATGCTGTCACATTGTGTGGCTCATGGCATATTAAACTGTTCAGGAAAGCCAAGCATTTGGCAAATTGTGATAGTCATTTCTTGTTTTGATTAATATATATAATAATTATATATATGCAGTCATCACTGTGGTATGAACACAGCAGAAGTAAATGTAGCATACTGTCACATGAACACAGTTTCTTGTCAGAAGTTACAGACATTATTAAGGCACAACTCTAACTATAAAGTTATTTGAAAGTGTTGAAGTGTGTTAAATAAAATGACTACAAAACAGCTAAAATGA
>NW_010577476.1:267778-305235 GCF_000705375.1 Tinamus guttatus | reverse complement strand
AGAAATAGAGACAGCTTTAAATGAAACATTTTAAGAAGAATAACCAGAAGAATGATACAACTGTAAGGGTAATAGAGTTGTTATAAGAGCTATCATCTCAGTAATAAGAATCAATTGATGATGCTGACTGACAGTTTAAAAGTCTGAGTTGTTAACTATTTCATACTTCCTGTTAAAAAAGATATAGTGAGCTTCACAAATCTACATAACATTCCAGCCAGTGGACATATTCTGCAGATCTCCAGATTAATATGTTCACTAGGAAAGACACAGTGTCTACTGACATTAGCCACTCCACAGGTGTCAGATTTAGGTTCATTAGTGGTTAGACTGTTTGCCATATAGCTCTTCTAGAGTTAACTTTCTCCCTTATTTTCATGTCAGGGGATTGGAAGCAGTCTTCATTTGTAAATGTGAAAACCTATGTGAAATAGATGTGAAGATGATGGATTAATACTATGGTAATTTGTACTGAGAACATTTGATAATCCAGAATTACCTCTTAAAAAAAAATACATCTGTGTAGCAGATGACCTACAAAGTGATCCTTATGCTTGTCAGTCTTCATTACCTGTGTGAAATTCTTAAGTGTTTTTTTTAAAAAAAAAAAAATATATATATATATACAGAGAGAGAGAGAGAGACTCTCTCTCTTTATATATAAAATACAGATTGGCAGTAGACTGCAGCCTATTGCGCAGTCACAGATGGCTTTCCCAAGCTCATGTAGGCCAAGAGGTATGAGCTGACCTAGTTTCTTTCATTAACAAATGGACCACTGTTCTTCATTAAAAATAAACATTTGGAAAAAATTCAATTTTAAATGACCAAAGGAAACAGAAATTTACAATATGAAGTGATGAAGAGGTAACTTAAACACCCAGTGACGGAGAATCCAGAATTTGGGATTCTCCATTCCACTTAGCCCTTACTAGGAGGCTCACTTGGTAACTGCTTTCATTCCTATGAAATATATACCCACCCATAAATATGGGTGTACATTTATTTTACCTAGTGTAAATATGCAGTCAGATCTTAAAAGAAGAAGACCTTACACTTGCTTTTGTTCAGAGCAGGGTGTGCCTAGCTCTGGATGACAACAGCCCACTCATCCATGCTTTCTCCACTGTTTCATTCTGTGACTTTGAGTGAAAGAGAAAAAAGCGATAAAGAGGAGGGAAATGTCAATCAAAGGTGCTTAACAGTTGCCTCAAGGCAAGAAAGCTCCTGTTGCTCTCTGCTGCAGAGCAAGGCACTGCTTTTATCTGTGATGTTTCAAAAGTAGAATTGGATTTTTCTTTCTGTTTCCACTCATAGAAGAAAGGGAGAAGATTGCACAGGCAGGGATTCCTGTTTGAGGTTTACAAATGTGTTTTTAAATTGCAAATAGCTGTCTTGTGTTGCTTTAGTACCTTATTTATAGAGAAAGATGGCCTTGGGCTTAAGGCCTGAAAGTGAGTATCAGAGGATGTGGAGTTGTGTCCCAACAGCTGCACTCCTTTCCTAGGGGAGGTAGTGGGGGTGGTTTGAATTCTCCTTGCACAGCGCATTTTTTTCTCTTCAGTGGCATATCGAGAACAATTTCATTAAACTTTTGAAGTATGTTCTGGATTCTCACAAGGCAGGTGTAGTAGATGTGCCAAATATTAATATTTGCAAGCATTCTAGATGGTAAAATAGGTAAGAAGAGGACAGGGAACATGGTACTGCAGGCTGATGCATATGGAAAACTAAGAGAGGGTTAACTGGGAGTAAGGATTTTAGTCTACATCAAATAATTCACATTGGTGTCTAACTGTTTGGTACAAAGCTTATGACTTAATTACTATTTTTGGCAGATCTGAAGCTGTTCCATCAGACCTATAAGATTGGAGTTGTTAGCCATGAAAGGGATGGGAGAGATCTTGACTAATACAGCTATGTCCTAATAGGTCTTTCCTTGTCATGAGTATAACAGAACCGGAGAAGGACTGACACCTTACATAAGAGGAAACATGTGGGAACTATCTTGCTCTGATTCTTTTTAATTTCATGCATATGAAGACATGCTTATTAGACAGTTTCAATTAAAATTAAGTTGTCCCACAAATACCGTCTGATAATGAGTAATAAAATTTGAAATGAGAGCTGCTGTAAATAACAGAAGATAAATGCAAATTAAGAAGCAGAGCAATCCATTATTATGTTTAAGGTTTATGTGTTAGGAGTTTGTTACATCTTAGTTTCCTTATGTCTTTTTGTTCATGGGCTGCTATACAAACACATACTGTCGATTGCTTCCAAAGCATATTTAACAGTTACTGTAAAAATCACAGCAGGCACCTTTCGATGTACGAAAGTGCCAAGTTTCAGTTAAACATTTCACTGTACCAAGTTATTGGTAATAGTTAAAATAGAAGAAAATAGCTGCTGGTTATGGTAGATATTTATGTAAGTTAAGTTTGTATTAGAAAAGCGCTGCATGGCTTACACAGCACGTGAAGGACAAGGTATGCCTAAGGAAAGAGTTGCATCTTGTACCTGTTTGTAGAATACACAGCCGAATATATATTCAACAGTGTATACAGACTATCTTCTGCATTTAGTACCTTAAGTACATTTCTAAGCAAGTAATGTCGTAAAACTCACTCTTCTGTTATGACAACTTGTTGAAGCCTGTGCTTATTGTAGTTCATGTATTTTTCACAATTTGGTAAAGCCACGACAGTAACTAAATTGCCCCCAACTTTTTGCTGAATTAATTTATCAAGCGAAATGGAAGAGGCTGCTAAAAATGTATTTACAAGCTTGCTGCCCTCCTCAGGGTGTCGATTTTAAAATAGTTTTCCCAAATGTTTTAATCAAGTATCCTTCAGCTTTCTTGAAAGACTTTTTTTTTTCTTTTTTTTTAATATTTCTGATGTTTTACTCGAAATCTGTAGCAAGTTTTCTGCACCAAGCTCTTAGAGGACGTTTTGACATACTACACTTGTATCACTGGGTAGTTAGAAAACATAACTAGAGGTCTAATACAAGTGTATGCTTATCTTTACATATATACTTAGGTTAATCAGGGTTTGTCTTTGACATTTTCAGTGTTAAAAAAGTAAATCCAAGGGTCAGTAAAAGTGTGCCCTTCTAAATTAAGGAGCCACTCCAAGCAGGGGTGTTTCTTGAAGAATGGTCCGAATTACTGGAATTAGTACATAAACGTAGAATTCACCAGCACTCAAATCTTGGCAGTTAAAAATCTTTTAAATGCTTGGAGGATAAATACTGTACCCTGACAAGATTCTGACCGTGAATGTTGTAGCAACAGCAATTTTATTAAAAAGCCGTGGATTTTCAGCATTCTTTCCTGTCAAATTGTCAATGAGAAGTGCTGGTCTGCCAACTTTCTGGGGGTCTGGCAGCTTTGTCCAGAGGTGCTATTGTACAAGCACGATAGAGAAGAGCTAAGGTGGCTTGTGCCCTCAGATATGTGGGGAAATGATGTTAGCAAACATGATGCTTCTGAAGGAAGAGCTGTCACCGGGTGACTAGACAGTTCAGACATTGTTCATCTGTCTAGCGAGTGTAAAATAATGAATGTCTGCTAACAGGAAACACAGACCTGTGATCCCCAGAGGAATGGTTGATGAATATCCGGACCATCTTATTTGTACTTGCAAGGCAAATCTATTTAACCTTTCTGATAGGTATACAGCTGCAACCTAATATTTCAGAAATGATGCATGCTCCTTTTTAATCAGGGTAAAGTTACATGATTAATAGGTCTTTTGGATGTGATATTCTTTAATTTTTGAGTAATGCATAACATGTATTTTATACCTCAGAAATGTAGTTCCTCAAATAAAAGATCTGTCAAATCACCATTAATTTCTAAAGATCTCCAAAACCCAAAATTAGATTCAGGAAGTGCTTGACTTAACAGTCTGAATGAACAGAAATTGTCTTCACTGGATGCTGATTACAGCCAGGTAAATCTGCCTAAGAAAACCTTCTGAATTTCTTTTAACCATTTTTTTTTTTTCAAACCTGTATCATTGCAGGTAATTCCTGTTTCATTATTTTCTCTTATGGCATGCTGGCATCTTTCTAGTTTCCTCTGGTGTTTATTATGACTTTCTTAGCCAAGAGTGTAGAGCATTAATGCTGTTTGGAAAGTTGAAATTGCAAATATTTAAGTGTTTTATTACAAGGCTGAGTTTTCAAGTGTTTTAAATGCATTTTTGAAAAAGAGACTAGCGGTAGCTTGGATGGTGCGAGACCCAAATTTTATGCCAGAAACCACAAACCATTTTATACCACAAACTTGTAATTAAAAAAAAAAAAAAAAACAGGTATCATATTTTATGTCTGCTTATAGCAGAATATAATCTAGACCATCCATCGTTACGACATGGCATTGTATTCAATCTGCATAATTATTTTCCTCCAAGATTTACAAAAATCCACTCTGTCCTTCGCAAGATTCAGTCTCTCAATCCTCACCTTCTGACAGGAGAGATGCCATCTGAAAAAAAAAAAATTAAAAAAAAAAGCTTTTGGAGGTAAAAGCCTAATCTTGAATCCTCACTTCATGCTGGCCACATCATTGGCCTCTGTCTTGAAATAGGAGCCTTCCCTCTGGGTTATTGTCTTTTCCAGCCACCCCTTCTTTCTCTTCCTTCTCCATATCCTTTTCCATGGCTGCTCTCCACCTTCCTGAGCTCACCTTTTTTTTCCTTCCCTGCCGTTTCTGTTCTAGGTTGTAATATTGCCTTCCCCAACTCTGGCACTCTGCTACTGAGTTCATGCTGAGGTTCCCATTCATATGATTATCAGCTTTGGGATAGATAATTAGAGCCTGGTGGCAATTTAAGAGGGACCTCTTTTAGCCCATAAATGCTCTGAGAAAAATCTTACCATACACCCCAGCAGTTTGAGCCAAAACCAGTCGACAAAAGACCACAAAGGAATGAACATTTGTCATTTAGTTGCACTTATATTACCTTCATGTAAATTAGCCAGTTTCACAAAATGCTGTTCTTATCGCCTTACGGTTTTCCTTCAGTGAATTGCAAAATAAAGCTATTGATTGACACAGTTAGAAACCATCTTTAATCAACAGATTTTGAGAGCTAAAAATATAATCTGCCAGTTTGGCTATAATATGCTTTTAAAAATGGCCGGAATTGATCACTCTTTGGAGAGTGCAGTTGAACAGTGGGTAAATGAAGAACTGAAAGAAAGGCCCTGCAGATTGATACATCTCACCTATAACTTCTAACCCTCTGATACAATGAAGTTGCCACATACGCTGGTGAGAGCAAGCCCCACCATCCTGGCTGTGAGCTTTGAGTCCTGGAAGGCTTGAATAGAGAATAAAATGAGGTGTGATGCCCTTCCTGCTCCTTAAGCTGGGCCTCCATGCTCTTTCCTTTCATTAGGTATATGGCTCTTTCACCTGTTTTATTTATTTATTTATTTATTTATTTAAAAAAGAAGCCAGAATCGTTTGTTTCACTTAAATTTAAAACGAAAGTATTGTAAGCAATATTTAAACTTATCATGGTAATAATATTCTGGATTGAAAATGTGAAGCAGAGATGGAATGTTTTTGTCAATGCAAAAATAATACCATCTGCTGTTTAGTTTCAATTATTGTGTAAAGCTTAGAGTACTTATTATTATTTTCTATCAAATATATTCCAGAATTCACACATTCCTCCAGTAACGTGAATTCATTAGGATTGCTATTCTGTTGATACTGAAATAGGTGCAGTATAAAGTTGTAAAGCATTTATGAAATCTAACTGGTCTGTCTGTGGTAGTGAGGCTCATGTGAAGTGGTGATCCATCCTTTCTGCCTTAGGAGAAGGAGTACAAGGCAAAGCTATTTTAAGATACGGCATTGAATTGAAGAGACAGGTGAGGAACTGCCCTGCCCGCTGTGTGTGGGCTGTCTTTTATGTGTATCTAGAGACTGAAAATGATACAGAAATACATTATAGTGATCCTAGTATTGTCTGGGGAACTGAAAAATGAAAAAAGAAAACTATTAGACATATTTGCTCTTCTGTCAAATTCCACATGTCTCCCTCAGCAGACAGAGGTTTTGCCGCCCCCTCTCCCAGTGCTGACACTTTCTCTTGGTCCCTTTATTTTTGGTCTTTAATTCTCAGCTTCCTGTATGGGAAATGATCTTTAGGTTATACTGCAGTACCAAATGTACTGTTTATGCAAGGTCCAGCTGATCTTGGCTTTTTCCAACCCATTAACAGCCTTGTCTCTTAGAATCTGTAACATTAAACTTCTTCTGTTGACTTTTCCTTGATTTGATTAGATTTGAATTTTTTCCTTGACTTTGTCTATTTCCCCATTGGAACAGCAACCTTCTCTTGCAGCTGCCTCATTAAAAACTATTGAATACTCAGAAATTTCTGACCATATTAATTTCTTGGTGTAATCTTGGTGTTGTTCCTTGGGCCATTATTTCATCTAGAGCATTTTGCAGGATTGCCTTTTTTTGTAAAGCATGAAGGCTGATATTGTAGTTGGTTTTTGAAACATCAGAAGTCTGGGCTTTTGATGAAACACTCATTTTAGCTTTTTTTTTTTTAAGGAAGATTATATTCTGTCTGTATGTAATATGACTTTATTTACACTACTGTGTCTATTTTGGTATTGATTATTGCGGACTCTACCAGGCAGAGTTAAAGTTCAGATTTTTCAGAACATTTATTCTTTTTCTATATTTTTTTGCTAATTTTATTTTCTGTCAGAAGTTCTTTATTTTTCTTCCACTATTTTTGATATCTTCCTCTAAATTAGATTTTATTTGATGGCTTTACTTTTATATATCTTCTACCACACATGTGATCTTTTCTCTGTCTTATTTGATCCATTCTTTTATTATATTACTTATTTGCTCTTTTTTCATGAGTCCTTCTCTTCATTTGCTCTCCCTGCAGTTTGGTATCACTAGCACAGGGCCTTTCTTAGGCTTTTTGGAGGTAACTGGCTTTTACCAGTCAGGTCTATAAGCAGGAGAGAAAGCATCATCTTTGAAGTAAGTTGACCTGAAATAAAAATTAAATTTTTTTTGTGGTTGTTTTTTTTAATGATCCAGGTAGTTTGAATTTAGTGGAGATATTACTGGCTAAGGGAGTTATGTCCAGTTCTGTGCAGAAGGCTCATCTCAGTGATTGGAAAGGCCTCTTTTACCCTTTAAGTCCATCTTTTTGTTGGCATGTGAGCCATTCCTCTCTTTCTCCTGCTGGTGACTGTATTAACTTGTAGTAGTTTGGCTTCTGTCATGACCAGTGGTTACGTACGAGCTCTTGATAAGGTACTGTACCTGTGCTGGGACTTGAGTCGCCTCCAGCAGTTCTTAGTGGTACTGGTTGAGGAGCTACACTCCAGGACCTGGACTCTGCTGTCCTGATGTGACAGTCATGCACTGCGCTGCTGCAGCAGGAAATAGCATCTCTCTAGGATACCCAGGATCCAGGTATGGAAGATATGATGTCTGAAGCTAGATGATACTGATCTATGCCTCTAATTTCCTTACAGATAGACTGGAATGACATCTGGAAATAATATTTTTATTTATTAGTTTATTTTCTTCCAGTCAGTTGTCTCATCTTACCTTTAAATTGGCCCTTCAGTGTGAGAATGGTGATTCAGTCATCAAACTTCCCATCTTTCCCATTCACTGAAGCAAATGGTCAGCAATTGATTCTTTTGCTATTACATGGGAATTTGATTTGTTTTGGTGCCTAAAAGGTTAATACTGGTTGGTCTCTTTCATGCTTTACGCATACATACTGATTTGATTTTATCAAAATGGACTTGAAATAAAAAGTCTAACAACATCCCCCAAATGTTTTTCAGCTGTTAACTCATATTAGCACAGAAAGATTCTCTTTGTTGCTGTGAGGATTAGGAGAAATATCATGATAGGGTTAGACAGAAGGCGATTCATTCGATGTTTTCTAAGCTAAAAATAACTTCATTGTGGGAATGAGAGTAAAAATTATAAACCAACTGAACAAGGAGGTGCGTAGCAGAATACACATTGCTCTTGTAAAGAGCAAAATAAAGGTAGTCCGAACTGATCTTTATGATACCATGAAGTGTTGTGTTTCTTTCATAATTTTGCTGCTTTTCCCTGAATCAAGAAAAGCTATGCCTCTGTATTTAATGGAGAAGTTCTGCTCTAGGGTTTTCATCTACATGATATCTCAAAAAAAAAAAAACAGTCTGCCTTTTTCTCTTCTCCAAAGTTCATGTTCATATCTCTGCAGAGTGTAAAAAGTGACGACTGGTTTCTGCAGGTATTAAATACAGGCTAGTTGGCATAGTCCCATTAATTCTTGTAACAGTTGTAGTAAGTACTGTAGCCGGGTTTTACTGGTTCAGACTCTTCCTTACTCTTGAGGTTGAAAACAGCTCTTGAAAAATATGTAGGGTGGATGCTCCATCTCTGTAGAGGTACAGTGGTTTATATACAGCAGATGAGAATCTGTTTGCATGAGTTGTGTGGGGAGTGTCTTTTCCTGGGGGAGTGGGGAGAATGAATTGTGTGCTGGAGTAATTCCTTTGCTTACTGATAATACCTGCAGTGGTGTTCACCTGGGCAGGATCTGCTCCAGTTTCCATGGCAAGAAGCCTGTGCTGCACTGTTGCTCTTGAGTGTGTTAAGCTGCATCTGCAGGTTATATAGATCATATGTTTGTCTTGAAAAGTGTTGTCCATTCTGTCCTGAAAAATTCTCCCATTTACAACAAGGGCAGATGTAGCTGAAGACCTCTGCTTCACTCTGATGCTACTTAAGCTTGTTATATCAGCTTCACTCTGATACTACTTAAGCCTGTTGAAAGGGGGTGAATTTTCTACCAAGTTGCTACTTGGCTTAAAGTGTGAGTGTGCTCCCATTTCAAGTGGAACTGTCTGCTTGGGTCGCTATCTGTTTCTTGTTATTTGTTTCCCAACGTGTCTGCATGCATCCTTGCTGTTTGCCTGACAGACAAAGGAAACAAGTCACTATCTCTCTGTAATGTACATGAAAGTCCTCTGAGGTGCCTTTGAACGTGACCACAACTCCCTGTGAAAATGAGTCATGCTTTGAACAATGACAGTATATTCTTAAGTTTTGCTTCAAAGATTTATCCTCTGAGAAAGAGTGCTTAATACCATCTTTAAAGATCAGGACCTCATTAGGACAGATGTTTAATCATATGGTGGAAGGAGGGGAAGTCATCTTTGCTCCTGGTTTATAGCCCTTATGAAGCCCCTCCCTGGCAGTGCGAAAGGCACTGAAGGACAGGTCCCCGGGACTACATCGTTTTCTGTGTCATGCTCAACTTGTTGCCAAAAGGTTTTCACAAGCTTAGATTTCTTGCAAAAAGTCTTCAAGAGTCTGGAAGAGTCTGAACCAGTAAAACTCGGCTACAGTACTTACTACAACTGTTACAAGAATTAATAGGACTATGCAAGCTAGCCTGTATTTAATACCTTGCAAAAAGCCCAGGAAGCCATGAGTATTTCCATGTCAGTCTTGCACTCTGATGATTTTCTCTAGAAATCGTAGTTAAAACTTCTGCTCATGTAGTGCAATATCTGCTGTCAGGAAGACTTTAGCAGCACTCACTGTCAGCCAGCTGGGAACAGTCCTGAGAGTCATCATAGTCTTCCCTTCAGGTTATAGTTTTGTCTCCAGTTGAGAGCCTTGATCGAGAAGCCAGTAACTCTTTCCTCCTTTTCCAAACTACTGATATAAGGTAACTGCTTTGTTTAATTTGAGCTGAGAAGAAGACAAAAGAATCTTTACGCATGAAAGCACATCATTAGCTTACAAGTGGGAGCATAGTCACTACCAACAGTTGAAGGTAAACGTATATGTGCTAGCAAATTTAGGGTTGAGGTTAAGAGGCATGATCTGCTATTTATTTTAAGAAAAAAAAATGTGCTCTTTTAATATTTCAGGCTTTTACTGTTTTTTTTTCCTCCATTTTCCTTAGTTTAGGAACTAAAACCTCGTTATTCCTCCTTGTGAATGGACTTTTTTTCCTTCATGTAGAGAGAGTAAAAAATACAGGAGAGTTTTTGAAAATAGATATAAATGAATGGCCTGTCTCTGAAGTAAGTGGGAGTTCCAAATGTTGAATTTGATATATAGATTGATATAAGTCTGTGATCTTATTTGGAGAATTCAGAAGTCAATTTTCATGAGCTGGTTATGGTGATGAAACATGTAGATGTATTTTTCATGAGAAGAGAATATGGTTGATACCCTATCTTTTAATACAGATTTCAAAAAGGCGTGCTTGAGAAAATATAAGGAAATGTTCTGTAGTGCTAGTAACTGAAGGATTATATTGCAGGTTTAGAAAACATTTTAGCGGTTATAGAAGCTAAATGGAAATTGATAAATGGGGAAATGCCACATCCATGCATGTATAGTTTGTTTAAAGCAGTTGGACCATATTTCTTCCAACAAAAATGCTTTTTTTTAACAGAGTAAAAGTTTTGATTAATGCAGTTCGTCAAGATGAAGCAAAAATCATTGTAACTCTGGCTGGCTCCAGCTTATTGATGCTGCACTGAACATTTTTGAGTGTTTTTTCCAACCTAGAGCCCAGTGTAGATTTTTTTCAAGGAACTCGAAACCTAAATAAATGAACCTTGTAAGTCTATTTTGTAAGTGTAGCTTGTATGTTTTAGTCCCTGTATAGTTATGAATATCTGAATCATCCTTTTCCTGTTAATTTAAACCAAGTCCTTGTTCTTAAAAGATATGTGGCCATGTTACTTCAGCAGATGTGTTTTAATTTTAAGTATAAAGAGCTGACAATGAATGCTATTTCTTCCACCGCAAAACAGACATAAATTGAATGTTCATTGACCACAGGGAATATTAACATCATTTTCAGATTCAGTGTTTGTAAATTTAGCCTGATATTTTTGAAGTATTCCCTTCACAAGTAAATGATTTGGTTTCCCTATGTCTTCATTAAAAATGAAGTAAATCATAGAAAAATGCAAAGCATCCATGAAAAACAGTAAATAATAATAATAATAGGTAATAGTAAATTCAGATGGAATGGAATGGAAAATTAACTTAGGAGTGTTGGTCAGTTTGCAGATATTTATCTTAATACAAGTATAGCATATATTAATGCACCTACTCATGTGCATAAAAATGAGTGATGGAACTTCTCAATAGTTTATCATGTTAGTGAAGTAAATGATTGCTGAGCATATCTTTAGAAGAAAGAGTACTTTCCATCTTAGGATCAAATCTTTCAGGTGACCAAAGTGGCGTTTTATCTTATTTCCCCCTGATTATTTATAAGCTAATTGTTTAAAATGTTTAAAGAAGAAAAGAACACAACTGTTTCATCTGAGTTTTCAAACAACATTGTTTCATGCCTTGTCTTGCTTGGAATATGCACTACTTCGAAGCCTTCCTTTCTTCTCTAGTTTTCAAAACCAGATGGGTGTTTGCACTTGAATTTTAAAGTGCAAAACAAATGACTATCTAATTATGCAGTAGGTTATACAGCTGTGCTGTACTCTTTTGCTATTTGTAGCAAAATCAATGACATGAACTCTTGACTTCTGTAGGTGATCTTTGCAACTTTCCCCTCAACTAGCAGTCCCGTTTATTACTGGCTGAGTATGAGATGAATTAGGCCAACACAAAATGGCTGTCCAATTTTTTTCCCATTTCTGTCATAAGTGTGATACCTGTGAGAATCAGAAATGGAGAGGTACCGAAGAAATTGAAAGATGGCCAAACCACACAGATTTCTGGGACACTGCCTCTGAACGGAGCTGTTCACTGTTATCTTAAAGATGTTTCTTGCTGCTGTGCCATGGCTTAGAGTACTAGTGAAATAAATCCTACAAAAATCTTCTGACAAAGGTTTTTGCTATGATCTTATGGAAAAGGAAGCTGACCAGAAAAGACGATGAAAAAACTCAGAATACAACTTGTAGCTTTTTATTTTCCACTTGTTGCTGTCACCATAAGATGATTCATCTTTCTTTTCCTTGTGCCTGGCTCACACCCCTTTCTCCTCCTTAGTCTCCTATTACCTTGAGGTCACGTATAATCAGCTCATCTCTTGATGTATACATTTTCCAAGCCATGCTGATTCTGAATCCAGGATTTTTTATTGCAGAAAGCTTGCAGTTCCAGAAAGCTTACCTTTTACAATGGAAAGGGTAAGCAAATACTACCAAACTGGAAATATTTAGTGATAGGATTCCTGTCTGCTTTTAATCACTGAAACAAGAGGAGGATTTATTTTATTTTGTTTTGCTTTGTTTTTTTAGGAGTGATTAATGCCAACATTTCCCATGGTAGAGAGGACAAATTCATTGAATAGATGAATTGGATAAAAGTAAAATTTGCTCAACATGACTGACCTTTGTTTATGTATATAGGAAACCGCTGTAGCTCCGCTAATCCATGCAGATGGATCATTCTGCACATTTTAGAGACTGACAAATTATTGCCATCTCACCTTGTTCTCACTAGGATCACGTACTTATTTACAGTTTCTGAGAGCTGTGGAGTGGAACTGGGGCTAAAAAATCTCAAATAAGGCAATAACATAAAGCGGATGTATTAGAGCAGCTCTTTCTACTTCGAATTGATTATTTCTGAGCTTGAAGCAGCCATGTGTAGTTGCCCTTGATAAAACAAAAATAATGTAAAGACTATTTTCAATTTGTTTGTGCATTTTTCTGCAAAGCCAACAAATATACTAAAAAAATGTACTTCCCCCCGAGCAAGACTTGCTTATTTTGAGTTCATACTTTCTTTAGGAAGATGAATACGTTGTCTTTGAACTCAAAGGCTTATTGGGATAAATCGTAAGGGGCGTGGGAGGCGGGGATGGAAACAGAACTGCTTTCTAGAATTTTGGATCTTTTTTTTAGAGAGAGAGAAAAGAGATAGGGGAATGTATATGCAAGTGAGGACATATCTTCTTGTTCCCTTCTGGATTACTCAAGTAATGCTTCAGAAAGTTTTGTGCCTTAATGAAGTATGTATTAATATTGGCAGTTGTCTTATGGATCTATTTCTGGCATAATATCAGCCTAACAGCATTTAAAAATTCCCTGAGGTATTGAAAGACTGATTTATATGTCTTGCACTTTTGTTTCGTAAGGGTATGTAATAGTAACTGTTAGTTCAGCTAAAGCTGATTTTTTTTTCCTTGTGTTTTAAAATTTGTGCTCCTTTTTTGAACTTCAGATTGTCAAGAAGGGTGTGGAAATGCCTTGGCTAATTTGGGGGATGACTGGGAAAAGAGGCCTGCACATTTCTGTAGAAATTCCAGTTACCAATTAACATGTTCATTAGAATATTTGAGTCACAGCTGATTAGCATTTGGATTTATTATCTGAGTAAACCTGACCTATTAAGCCTTCTAAATCTATTGCTGTCAGCTGCTGTCATGATTACAGGAAGAGAACACTGTGTGTCATTGCAACACTGCTCTTCCACCAGAGTTTTAACTTAAAACCATAATTGCCTTGTTTATCGCTGAGTTGTTTGCCACAATCAATTATTTTAAGCTAGCCACTGTCACGTCCATCTTTTTAATACCTTTCTTGTCACTGTAAGTGCCTTTAGCCTTACAGGCTAGTGAAAGGGTCTTGTATCAAGCCTGATTACTACTCTAATGTTTCCCAGGCATGCTTGATGATGAGCTTGCCATATGAAACAATTTCCTGCAGTAATAAAGCTAATTAAAGTAGGCAGTCATCCCCACATCAGTCTTTAATGAATTATAACGAGCTCATTAATCTATCCATTCTCATTCAGCACATCTATTGGCTAGGCATCTTTGTAGGTATCACAGGGTATAACTCTTGGATGGAGAAAAATGGATGGCGAAAAAGCATCTATTTTCCTTTATTGCCTAAAAGGAAGAGCCAGTAGAACTTTGCTGTAAGTGAATATTCTTTTAAATAATAAGAAAGAAAAGGAGTAAATAGCCAAGGCCTGTTAAGAGTGGCCACAGGAAGGCTCATGAATGAATTTAACAAGATGGGATGCCGTGCTGGGAATGGCAGTGTAATTAATGCCTCTGTGGTGGACACAATTCATTTAAAATATGACTCGCAAGGAATGCCTTTGTAACCGGATGTCTGGGAAAGCTCCCTAACAAAAAAATACCAAGCTCAGTTTTGGCCGAGGTCCTTGGTGTTCTTATTCATTCAAAAGAGGTTGTAATCTTATGCTTCCAATTCCATGATGACGAATACCTCAAAATTAAAAGTAGGATTTATGAGTGGAAAGAGGCCATGAATAATATGAATCTCCACAGAGAATAACCACCAATTTTAATTTGATTCTTGACAGGTAACTTTCCCCAGCAATAAGAGAAGTCGTCTAGTGCTAGCTAATCTGAAGTATCCCCTGGAATTGTCTGATTCTTCTTAGGCTTTGGCATTCTTAGCATTCCTCTAATTAAAATTCCAAAGGCAAAATTACAGTGTTATTACCAGGCAAATGAACCTTCAGTTTTGCTCCATTGATTTTATATATTTTATTAATAATAATAACTTAAGTCACGCAAAACTTATGTTTCTGGTGCATACTCAAGAAGGTAAACTAAACACACTGCTCCAAATGCACAGTGTGAATTTTCCATTGGTGTCTGGTCTGGAACAGGCTCAATGCTCTTCTCTAGATTGTAAAAAAAAAAAAAAAAAAAAAAAAAAAAAGAAACACTTCAGAAATACTGTACTTCACCAGGCACATATTTTGATGCAAAATCCCAAGGCTTTGTTTCACTTGTGTTTTCGAGAGAAAAAGTGGAAGCTGCCCCACAGTGTCAGGGCACCCACATTGGGTGCAGGTGAAGCTACTTGTAGGCTGCTGTGAGGTAGTGGCTGTGCAGCTTTTTGCCAGCTTGAGTGAAAGCATTTTGATGGTATAAGACTTTTTCAAAACTGCCTATTTTGTGTTTTCTGCAAGGTTGGGGTCTTTTTCTAATAAAATAAGCTGCCTTTAAAATGAGAAGTTTCTTGTTGGCTTCAGTCTTAAGTAGTAGATGAATGGGCAGCTCAACTACAAACAAAACCAATAAAAGGATTTTTTTTTTAAATGGCCCTTACTCCTTCCCAGGGAATTTGCATATCATTGTTTTTACAGGAAAAGAGAATACAGAGAATAGCTGGCAAATTTACAGAACTTTCCCAAATGTCCTTGGGAAAATACCTCTTTTGGCGGTTTTAGGTTTTCCTAAAATAGGCCCAGTATAATTCAGGTTTGTTCTGCAGGACTGTCATAAATTTGAAATATTCAGGTTCAAAATATGCTATGTAGGGGGAATATAGAAAACCTTCGCTTTCCATACCTAATTTTATGTAGAGAGGTTAATGCTTGCTCTAATTTGTCTCTATATGTGCTACTACAGAAAATAAAGGAAGAGCAGAGCTGAATTAACAGGTTGATGGGGCCCGCAAGCATTATGCCAATTAGCCTAGACTGATTTCTGTGCTCGGTGAGCTAGCAAGCTATTTCTAGTTGGCACCAGGCCACCTTGTGAGAGTTAGATGTTGCGGTATTTTTGTAATTATCCTGTGTCAGCATAACTGTATCTTCTGATACCTGCATTCCTTCATCACAGTTAGCTGACACAGCCTGTTTTATTTGATTTTATTTTTGGTTAAAAACCCACCAAGACAAAGACCATTTTCCTTGGGAAATGATATAATGTTAATGTAGAAAATGAGATTTTTCTACATGCATGCGGAGTTGGTGGTATTTAAAGACTGAGGTAGCTGCATAAAAACTGCTGAAAAAATGTCTCAATACTTAACAAAGGTTTACTTCCAAATAAAAAGTGTGTTTTCACTTAAGGTCAATATGGTAATTGGTTGTCAGTTAGTGATACATTTGTACTGAATGCCTCTCTTCTCATTCTGTACCCAGTAACTTGAACAATGACATGGAAAATTCATGGTTCTTTCTTAGAAATGCAGGTATCCTAAGTATCTTTCGTAGTTATCCAGGTTTCCTCCATTGCCTTGAGACTTTCATGGAAAAAATGCATGCATTTGCTGGAGATGTAACTGTATGAACAGGAAAATAAAAACAACATGTTTCTTTGAGAGTATCAAAATAATAAATAGGAAAAGTTGTTTCAATAAGAAGTAAACAAAAATTACCTTTTTTGTGAGGCATACACTGAAAACAACTTTCTTGCATTATTGTGAAATTTCCTGAAATTAATTTGAATAAAACACTAGACCATCCAATTTTGGTAATGTAAAGAGTGTTGTGACTGGCTTGATACTGCTGTGCCCGGTGCAAAGTACAGGCAGTGGAATTTAGAGCCAACCCTGGGAAGACTGGATAGAGGCTCAGCATTTCTGGGTAAGAAGAGAATGTCTCAGAGCTCTGTCTGTTAAATGGCAGTAGGGGAAAAGGGTATGCAATGGGTTTACAAAACTGTTCCTCTGGTGAAATGACTTCTCTTGTGTTCAGTATGGTGGTAAAGGTAGGGAATGGTCTTCCTGCTTTATACCTGGCAGTTTTATTTTTAAAAAGTGCAGTAAGATGTTCTAAAACATGAAAATGAATCACTGTGGCTCACCTGCTATGCATCGTTTTGCTGTTCCCATTTTATTTATTGGATCAGTAATATAATATAATGTGTCTGTTGACATAATATATTTGATAATCTGTAAGCAGAATCCCTTAGTAAATTAAAGGGATTTTACTTTTTTTTTTGATGTTTTAGATGTTTTCCACCTCACCCCCTTACTGATAAAAATACGTGTGTGTGTGTGTGTGTATATATATATATGTGTGTGTGTATATATATATATATATATATATATATATATATAAAATTTGTATATATAGCGTGCTTCTGTGTTATCTGTGGGTCTTTTCTGACATTGTGGGTCTTTTCTGACATACCAGTGTGAATCAATGGAGTTAGACTGGTAGAAAAATAATTCAAGTACAATCATAGCAAAACCATTATGTTGTGAAATATTTTATTTGAATGCATATGGCCCTGGATAGGGAATCACCCAGCGTTACTTGCTGTGGGTACTGGTGTGACATTTCTTGCCATGAGCAAGAAGCCCCTTCTGATGGGAGTAAAGCTCAGCCAACCTGTTCCTTCCTCTGCCTGTGTATATGCCTGAGTTTCCTTTGCTGCCAAAAAAGGAGTGACGCCAGCCTCTTTATATGCAAATTTTTAAAATCTAAAATAGAAAAGTACTTATATATCAAAATACTGTGTATTTGGGAGTTTGAATAGGAAGATAGGGAAGCCAGGTGGAACCCATTAAAGTGCAACATGATCAAATTCCCTCTATATAAAAATGCCCCATTCCGTATATACTTATGGTAATATGGAAACAAAAACCTTGCTCATAGTGAAAAAATATAATTTTCAACATGTTTGTATTGTGTAAGTTTATTTTCAAACTAATTTTCAAACTATTTAGCTAGTAGGTCCTCAATTAAAAAAAGAAAAGAAAAAGACTTTCAGAGATACTCATTTTTGAAAATTGTAGTTGGTGTCATGGCTCACGAGCTTACTGTCTTGGAAAAGAAATAGTCTCAGTTTACACAGAAATGGAATTCATCTGAGGTTAATGCCTTTATCTGAAATTATTAAACGTGGTACTAGATTGATCTCATCAGAACTCCAGATAATTTATGTTAGTCACTGACATTGCAGAGGTATTTAAAGCAGAATATAGCAAATTAAATAGATAATTAGCAGGATAATGTAATGGGAATTTTTTAAGCATCTCTTTAAATGAAAGTGATGAATGAAAATAATTAATTGAATCCTGTAGACATTTTCTAGAGAAGGTGCAGAATCTTCATCATCCACTTAATAGTTGGTTTATTTTATTTTATTTTTGGTTGAGGATCTTTAAAAGCCACTCTTGCTTCTAGGTGGTCTAGGCACAGTCAAGAGCAAAGTTTTATTTAAAATCTCAAAAGGACATGTGCAGACCTTCAGAATAATACTTATATAAAACTATATATGTGTATATATATATATTTTTTATTATTTAATAGGTAATTTTGGTCACATTTTCCCCATTCTATTTATCACCACTACATTAGAAGTTGTCTTTAGAATTAAACATGTTAGTCTTTTGATATCATGAAATATCAGTAGTCACATCTAAAGTTTAAAGTCACAGGCATCATAGAATCATAGAATGCTTAAGGTTGGAAGGGACCTCTAGAGGTGATCTAGTCCAACCACCCTGCACACGCAGGGTAAGAGTTTAGGTAAACTTGTGATAAGCTTTGCAATTGCAAAAAGTATTTGCATGTCCACTGCTATTATGCTAGTCTGTATGGTCTATTAGTTCTGCTTACTTTTGCTAGAAATCTTACTTATCTGTACACTACATTTCCCATTTTACAAGAGGGTTACAAATAAACAACTAAGGTATTATTATAGTGTAAAGAATTGCATTTATGGACCTGACTGTGGTGAAATATGAATGTGGCAGTATTTCTGTTTTGAGTGAAAATACCTGCATGCGAAGTTGGAAGTCTTCGGTATTCTTTGGTATGAATCAGGTATTCTTTGACATGAATCAGACTATTTCATGATTAATGCCTTTTGCATTTAAGATTATAAGAGGGATTTGATTTTGTTGACTTACTACTTGTGCAAAAATCTGGCTATTAGCAGGATGTTTTCCACTGGTGATAAAGTCAAAAGAAAAATACCAAATTGATAAACTTTATGATGATCATTTATGCAGAATCTTCTTCATTTTTGATTAAAAAAAAAAAAAAAAAAAAAACCCTTCCCTCTTCCAAGCCTTCCTGAAGTAGATGTCCTTAAGCTTATTGTATTTTTTTATTTGAAAGTATGGCATTTATTTTCTTTTTTCAGCACGGCTAATGTAAAACTATAATAAGCAAGGGCAAAATACTTTTAAAAACAACAAAATTGTATACATATATATATATATATACACACATATGTGTGTGTGTGTGTGTGTGCGTATACATATATATATACACACACATATAAAACCTTAAATGACATGAAGTCTTCTAGAAGATTTGCGAGACTGAAAAATAGTTGTGCAAGACATCACTCTTAGATAATAAAATTTTTATAAAAAAGGTAAATAAATGATCTGTGTTTATTTCCGCATAAGTAGCTACTCATACCAACAGCACTGGGCTAACATTTGTGAGGAAGGATTTTTGAATTGAAGTTAATTGAAAATAAAAAAGGAAAATATAGAGTAAAAATCTTTAGCACCAAGGGTGCATCCAGTAATTCTAAAGAAACTGAACAAAGAAATTGTCTAACTAATAATATTTGTTATATATTGCTTAAATTTATCTTATCGAAACGGCAGATGGAAATAAGATGGCTTTTTATGAAAATAGCAGAGAAGCTCTGTTAATCTGACTTTGTTACGAGCCAAGTTAGTAGAAATGATTCTAGCAAATGGGTTTAGTTGGACCCTAAATGAAGATAATCAATGGGAAGAGCCAACTTGACTTTCTGAGATTTTAATCATACCTCAGAAGTCTACTGGAAGAGCCGTCAGTATGTGAATAAGGATGATGTGTTGTCTGCAGTTAACTCAATCTCCAAAAGGCTTTCAACAGGGCCCTTCATCAAAGGCTTTTAAAAAATTACAGGATAAGGGTGAAAGTCTTCTCTTGGATTAATAGCACATTAGGTGTAGAGTACAAAAGGTGTGAATAAGTAGTCATTTGTTAAAGGAAGAATTACACTTCCGAGAGGGTTGAGAATAATCAGAATTAAAATGGAATATGAAATGTTGCAGAAAGATCTCAGCATGCTGAATGATTTAAAGATAGCAGGCCGATAAAATTCCATAGATGCAGAGGTGTATGCACGGCTGTGCACACTTGTTTTGATGAATTCTAGTGGAGGCAAGAGATGAAAAACACCAGTTTAGTACTCAGCAGTCAAAAAGCAAGCACAGTTGAGATTTTTTTTCTTCATGCTACTTAAAGATCTCTTGATAAATTATGTAAAGGGAAACTGTTCCCGAACAACTTATTTTGAAAAGCTGAAACTTTGATTTCACATTTTCCAAAGGGTTTTATGATGGACTTTCCCCCAATTCTTTTACGGTGGGGGTGAGGGGGAAGGGAGAAAGAGGGTTTTGTTTTGTTTTTTCCCATCAATCTGACCACTTAAAAATGATTCAGAATAATTATTTAATAGGGTAAATGGTGTGGTTATGTCAGAAAAAAAATTATAAGCTCATCTTGTTAGAAATTTCCATTACTGGCTTCTATTCAAATCTTTCTGCAGGCTAGATGCACCTTGGGCTTGACCTAGCATGGTCATCCTAGCAGCTTTATGGGTGGGAGTTTATTAATCGCGCCGCATTCCTTGAAACTCCCTGCTGTTTGTTGTCACTGCTGCAGAGAATGAAATTCAGCTGAAGCAAAAGAACAAACAAACAAAAACCCTTATTTGCTGAATCTGGAATTCACCGTTCACTGATGATTGGATAACTGTGAAGAAAACAGTCTTTGTTTTATTATTGGTAAATGTCTGAGGGTAAAGTAGCATGCTCTGTATAGTCTTCTATGGTGTGTGAGTTTCACAGTGAAATATCAATTGAACATTCAGCATTGAGATAGGTGGTATATCTACTCTAAATCCTTCTCATAAAATATCTATTGAGATATTTAGTGTAATTGAATTCAAGGAGAACACATGTATAGACTCACGGAAGGTTTTATGAGGATTATTCACCCATTTGTCATTTTAAGATCACATCCTGTGTTTCACTAACTCCATTTGATGTCAGGGTCAAGAATGTAGAGCTGTGATGTAGAAATGAGATTTGCATGCTGTAGTTGCAGCAGTGGAAGATGCCCATGGCTCTTCGTGACTATGTCTTTGAAATGCGAGTCCCTAATACAGGATTTGATTGGTTTTGTTCCTGCTGGAGCAGGAAGTATCCCATGTAGAGGGGAAGCTGTTGTGCTTGTGCTGAGTGATGCCGAGGAAGGTGCCTTGGTGGCTTTGAGCAACAATTTAAATGGGAACTTGCTTGCACTGGGCCAGAGCAACAGCTGGTGCAGCAGTGTGGAGCAAGGGGTCTGAGGAGAAGCAAGAGCTGGGAGGAGCCAGCCCATGGGAGCGCCACCAGGGCTCTGGCCCAGACGGAGCTGATTGGCACGGAGTACCAAGAGCAAAGGGGAGCCATGTAGGCATCTGCTGGACCTGTCTTTCAGTGTTAAGTTTCTTGGTGTGTTTGTTTGTTGCCTCTTTGGATGGTAATTTTAGGAAATTGCAGGTAATTGCTGATTTTTACATTACCCTAAATTGGTAAACAATCTGTTTACCCTCTGAAATTCAGCACATTCATCACATGAGTTATGCTACATTCTAATTTTATGATACTATTTTGACAACACATTTGTTTGGTATCCAAGTAAAATTGCAGTAAATCTATCTTCTAGAATACTTGGTTAGTTCTCTTTATAGCACTTTGTGATTACAGGGAGCACAATATGTCTACACAGTCGTAAGTACGAAGAGGTATAAAGTAAGTTTGCAAAATGTAAGCGGTTATGCTTGTGAGCACTAGGGCATAACCTGCTACAGCTGTTTTCGCCTATGCAGCATAATTTATCATCTTAGGATCTGATCTGATAAGAAACAGGTTTATTGTTATGTTTAACAGTTTCCCAGATGGACAAAATTAAAATAAACAAGGTAAACACTAGCACTGAGAGTCAGAGACTGCAAGAGAAAGCAAGTAAAAGGGTGATAATTTGAAGAAGTAAAAAGATGTAAATTTGAAGAACATTCCAACCATGAAGAAGTACAGATATAACAGGACATTCATAGTGACTAGGCAGATAAATCCTGTTTTTTATTTGAAAAAAGAAAAAAGGAAATGGAACTGAAATTTTGTGCAGAGCTGCTTTAAATATATATATATATACACACACACACACATATATATATTTATAAAAAGTATACTTGTAAACCAGTTGCATAAAAGCAGAGTTGAAATTTTGAATGGCAAACTTTTGAAATAATCTCCATTTACTAAAATTGAATTTGAAGATGCAGCATTTTGTTTACTGAGCATGCAGCATCCAACTAAGCATTGTTTAACACTTAGTTTTCTTTAAAAATCAGTGATGCATTGAACGAAGAATCAGGTATTAACTCACTTCTCTTTTTATCAAATATTTTCAAAGTTTTGGACAAGTCCATTACTAGCATGTTTACTATATAGGACAGCAGATTTTTTTTAATAAGATGAAGGAGATAGTTCATATAAATTTCATGAGAATAGTATGAAATGCTTGAATGTGCTCAAAGCTATAGCATACTCAGCTTTTGAACAAAGGCCTGGAATGTGATTTGATTTATTGGGATTGTGACTAATACTTCATAGGATATATGTTCTTGTCGGACTTTTCATCTTTGATGAAATATAGTAAGTAAGCATGTGTAAGTCAGTAAGTGTAAATTTATGTTGCAGAAAGATGGTAGTAGAGTGGTTAAACATGTTGATGTACTAAATAGGAATGGTATACATTACCTAAAATTTTTAAAGCTATGGTTTCTTGCTTTGTTCTAGCTGGCTCTTGGACTCAGCCATACTCACCTGTCCATGTATCATTCTAGTATCCTATCTAAATAATATCAGGGCTGCAAAATGGTGAAAAACATTTTGCATATGTAATCGTAACCAGGATTATAAATAAGCTTATTTTTTCCAAATACAGAAATGCATGGTTCAAATACCCGCTTGAATGTGAAGATAGTAAAAAGCCTTAATCACTTTATCTTTTTCCTTTTTTCCTTACCTTTACCAAAAAAAAAAAAAAAAAAAGTGCCTGTGCAAATACCACCCAGTGTTATAAAATCCTAATCCTACCCCTACCCTGTGTTCATGGAGGAAGGATCTTTGTCTGAATTGAATAAAAACACATATTTACTGCTTGCAGATTGTGTGCAATATAGCGTAGATAACATATAGGTTTTGTGTGTGTGTGTTGGTATGTATATGGACATAAAATATATGTATATTTAGAAAACAAATGCAGAAAACTGGGTATGTCTAGCACTTCGTTTTTACTAGGCAATTCCAGTTAACTTGTGCACATATGGGTGTGACTGCACCTTTGTCTAGGGATGATGCTTACACTCAGGTGGCTGATGAAGTCTCATGTTTGGGCGTGCAGACTGCAGCACCTGCATGCTGCAGTGGAAGGGTTCATGCTCAGTGTTGCAGTACTAGAGTGTGATACATGGAGTTTCCTAGATCAATATGTGATTTAGATCCGTATTTGTTTTCTTCCATTACTAAGAAGGAACTTATATTACAGTTTTCTCTCACTTGGCACACAGGAATCACCAGGCAGACCCATGTTATGGGGCGTTTTTCTTTGCTATTAAGCTTGTTTTTATTGAGAGCTAATGAGGAGCCACATCTTCTGTTTTTAGTCCTGTGTTTGTTACACATTCTTGTCAATGTCATGCACTTAAACTCATGTATATTCAGAAGTCATGTGATTAAGCACAAATACCTAGAAAATGTGCATTTGCACATTCTCAATAGTTGTCTTCATAATCTACAAAATGTGAAGATGGTTAATATCTATCCAGTGGAGTGGAGCACTGTTTATTCACAGATGACCCAGAAGCTGCATTGGACAGTATGACATAAGCAGGGCTTCAAAGGTTTTGAAAGGTGAACTTCAGCCCTGGTTAAATCAATTGCAGCAGACCTTGGGTGTTAATTCATAGTTGACTGGCAAGTGCATGAAGGGTGTGGGGTCCACCCTCCCAAGCATCCCAGCCCTGTGGGTCAGCTGTAGATTGCAGGCTCTACTTGCACTGAGTCGCAGAGGGCTGTATTGAGGCTGCTAATGTAGAGAATTGATTTAAGAGTACTATGTCCTGCTGGCAAGTGCTAATCAGAGTTTGCGTGCAGCAAGATGGGAAGAAAATTACTTGAGCCTCAGGTATTTTTTTACAAACTATGCAGTCTGGATAATAAGAGAAGAATCACTGCATGCATTTTATAAATTAAGTGTCTGGAAAACTGCACTGCAGAAGATGGTACGCACAGAAGTGTGAGCCTCTGAAGATGCCTTTAGCTTATACAATAAACTTGATGGAGAGGCCAGTCACTGCACACATATTGGGCTTCCCTTAAAACAGGGAGGTAGACGATGCCTGGTACAGGGAAGAAAGGTCCAGCTGGGTGCATTTTGCCAGGGGAGATGTGCCATTATTTTTAAGTCTTCAGAAGCTCTGGAAGGCAGATTTTTTTTTTTCTGAGCTGTCACTAGTGCTGGGGACACTGAGAATGCTCCCAATACAATCCTGAGAACATGCCAAAGCTCAAAAATCCTTCGTGCTCTAGGTATTATGCGTTGCAAGTGTATACCTCATTGCTGTGTTTACCTGTACATGCTTTCTGAAAGGTTTTTTTCACCTCAAAGTGTTGTAATAGTCTGTCCTTGCTTGCTTGCAGGAACTTTTTTGTCCCTTTTTTTCTTTGCATTGCCCATGAGCCCTTTTTAGGGTTTAGGGGAAAATAGAGATAGCAACAAGTGATGTGAAACTCTACTCACCAAAGCTCTCAAAAAAGTGTAACCAAAAATTGAGGTGTTACAGCTAAGGGGATGCTTGATAATTTGTGTTCAGCTACCATTCCAAGACAACGTATTAGTATATATGAAGAGTGAAATCCCGGCGCATCATACAGCACCAAAAGCTTTGAGTTCTCCCCTAATGCGGGTAGGGTGTGCATCTTGATGTGAGTCTTGCAAGAGATAAATATACTTTACACTTTGGTACTTGTTAGCAAATGTTTGCTATAGGGCCAATTTTCTTATAAGGCATTTTGAAACTAAGGATAAAACTGTAGTGCAAATATCTAATTGCACTACTACAACTACAAATATCGAATTTGCACTACTGTAATTACATAAAGCCACAAAATTGCTGAGGGGCAGCTCACAGATGGTTTTATGGATCTGAGTTTGGCTACAGCCTTGGCTATTTTGGTATTTTTCACGCACATGAAATTGCGTTATAGTTAGCACTATGGATATATCATTAGCTGGCAGAGTAATAACTGTCCTCCATACAGCTAATATAGGAATTACTGTTGTTTGGCTGATGCAAGAAAAAGATGTATGCATGGGAAGGGTGCTTTGCTGTGATGGTCTGTTAAGCTTTTCTTTATCCTAAAATTGAGAGCTCCACATTAATGTTTCTAAATTGGTATTTCTCTACACTTGTTTTGTGTGAGTAGAATTATGACATTTCACAGATGTTTCTTAACTGAAGAAAAGAAGTGACCTGATAGGAACTCAAATAAAAAAGATGAAAAGAATCAAAAAATAACAAAATGGACTTCTGGGCAGGGAGCTCTTCACATTTCTATGTAATGTCTTTGGATGCATTAATTTGTTTATACTGTAACTTAGAGGATGTTATTAAAAAGATCACACATGACAAAGGAGAATTGAGTTTCATTACTTGAATGTAATTATCTCACACTGTTTGAAACAGTCTTTTCTTGTCAAGAGCGAAGTAAAAGCGTTAAGCCTATTATAACATCTCTTTTGATGTTTTTATAGGATGTAATAAAAGATGAATGTTCTGTGCTGAAGCTGCAGCTGAAGGAGAGAGATGAACTCATAGCCCAACTTCGGGAGGAGCTGGTAAGCAGGAGATGCTTTCTTTTTTTCTTTTTTTTTTCTTTTAGACTAGAAACTACATAACTATAGTTTCACACCTGCTGCAAAATGGCTGTCCTAAGGCTATGACAATCACTCTGATTAACCCTGATAACACTGGCTGTGCATTCCTAGGGACTTAATTGGAAATGGCTGCTATCTAAATTTTTTTTGGTTTACGAGATCGTGTTGACAGTTGTCTTGCAGTATCAAAGTGGCATTAATCTGGGGTGGAGGAAGAGCACAGGCCTGAATGCTGTGCTCAGCATATGCCACAAATCGTGAAGGGCTGTGCATGTGTGCTCAAGAGTTGCAAACATTTCTCCTGGGAGCTGCTTTGCACAGCTAGGAGTAGACAATGAAATACTTTTTTTTTTTTTTTTTTTTTATTTAAAAACCCCCTGTTAAAAAGGAGAAAAAAAAAAAAGAAATTTGTTCTCATGCTTACTGATTTCTTTGCTTATATTACCTAGCAAGGCTTCAGTACTAAGATTTTGAGCTTACACACATTACCCCAAATGGTAGCCTGAGGCAAAATATGGGATCAATCAATTAAAAAAAAATCTAAATGTTTTCTGTTGCACTATTAAGGCTGCTAAAATAATTTTAAAAATGGATTTGTGAGGGAACATGGATAAGGCAGCATGTCTTCTGTATTCTTAACTGTATAAAAATACAAGGATGGAGGATTTTTCTGCTTCTTTTGTCACAAATAGAGAATTTGAGAGGTACAGGCACTTGAGATAGTGTGTGAGCAACCGTCTGGAGGTGCTGTTGTTTCCCTAATCAGCATATATTTCTGATCCAGCTTGTGCTTTTTTCGTGCCTCACATCTGGTGACCAAGTCAAAACTTGCACAGAATGAATTCACTCATTCAAACCAGAGAGAAATTGTGCTAGGCTGGCTGTGCAGTTTCAGACTCATCCAAGAGGTCAGAAGAGTCCTCAAGTACAATAGCCATGACCGTGGCATGGCTTTTTTTTCTAACCAAAAATGTCAGTATAGTTTTACACCAACAGCCATAGTTACATCTCAAGTTGTATGAAGACTATGCAGTGCTGCTCACTGATGAATGATGCCTTTGCTAGAGTAACATCTGCAAAATAAACACAGGTCATCAATATTCTTTGTTTTATATTTGGCTACATTAAGAAATGATATATTATGTAGTTATTATCTAAAATTAAATGACAAAAAGGGATACAGGGAACACAGAGCTGCTGTACGCTCCGGGAACATTAATTTCATATCAGTCTAGTTCTGAACATATGCTATTAACTGGTTGACAATTTTGTCACTGTAAAATTATCCTTTATTGATACAGTGAGCTATAGCTTCTTGGCTGTTAACCGTTGTCAGAGTTCATCTCTGCAGATGTCAGCTGCAGAAAAACTCCCAGCGGGAATTTGGTGTTAGGATTTCTTATTAGGTGGAAAAACCATCATCAGAGGGTCATGAAGTAGGAGTTTCCAGAAGAGTAAAAATGACTACCATGGATTAAAATTGACTTAAGTACTAGCACTTTTGGACTTGCTAAAAAGAATGTGGGTAAAATTTTGGAGTCTTTTTTTATATGTATATATATATATATAGATTTTTTTTTATCCTGTTTTTCTCTGGTTCTTACCTGTCTCTTTTGGTAGTGTTCTTGGTGACTGAGGTACTTGTAGAAAGCTTTCTGCTGCAAGCTACCCAGGCCAAGTTCTTCCTTTAGAGCTCTTGGGAGAAAAGAGGCTTAAACAAGTGTGTCCAAAAGTGTGATTAATTTTTTTTGTCTTTGCTTCTGTAGCTTGGACAAATATTGATGGAAAAATGCATGCTTTGAGAATTTGCAAATCTGAACAGTGACAGTTATCTATATGTTCATGAGAGGGTCAATATTAGGAGTGAGAATGCCTAAAGCAAAGCAGGGGAGTTGGAGTTTCTGGCTGATAAAACATCATGGAACCTAGATGCAATATGATACGGACTTGATACCTGTTAGCTAACTTTATTCTATTCTTGTGCCTGTACTTGTTCATTGGTCATTTGGGTAGGACCATTTACTAGTTGCAAATACAGCTTGGCTGTCTTAAAAATCTTTGCAAAGACTGCAGGAGTTTTAATGTGTTCATTCGGTTCAGCTGTGTATATCTGAAAAATCTGTTGCTGGGGGAGGTTGGTTCCTAGCATGTAAATGCAAAACACCTGGTTAATTAGTCTGTCTCCAGGGCTCTGCAGCAGACGTGAGATGGACTTCAGGTTTTGGGAGGATTTGTTTCCCTTGTTGCTCTAATTGCTCCTTTTTCACTCACCCAGGGATTCTTTGTCTTTTAAGAAGGATTTCTATCAAACTTGGGTGCATGAAGAAGGAGATATTTAATAGTGATGAGGGTAGGAAACATTGGTGGAGTTGGAGCTTCCTGGTGGATAGGGAGCAGCCAGGTACAACTGTGCAGCTGAGCACCTGTAGTTTATTCTCTTCCTAATGGCTTTGGAGCTCATAAAGAGTGGGGGAGCATGAAGCACCATTGTCTGAAGACTGAAAAGGGAGCATCATAGCTCAGCATCCAATGGTAAAACACCAGGAAACTTTGCCTGTGTCTGACCAAGCCAAGAAGAACTTATGTGGGGAAAAATGGTAAGTAATTTTCTTCGTATTTTAACATGAAATATTGTATTGATACCCTGGGATAAAAACTTTTCTTTGTAGAAATAAAGTGAAGGTAAGATGGAGCAATGGAACTGTTACCTTTACTGCCCCTTTTGCTTTCCTCCCTAAAAAGTAAGAGTTTAAGGAATTGGTAGAGAGTTTGGCTTCCAGTATGCTTGCTCTCCAAAACTGCAGTTAAGCTGCTTGAAAATGGTGAACTCGAGCAAGAACTGAACAATTCAGTTCAACTGTCCCACGTCTTGGCTGCTGATTACTCTGGGAGAAGCATGGCTTGCTCTTCTCTGCTCCTTGGTAAAAATGCCCCTGATCAGAGAATGGAGGAAGTGAGTTGCTTATACAGTGTTTGCTAAAAAGAGTCATTCTCTAGTGCTTGTGTTTCTTTTTTCTTTTTTTTTTTCCCTCTGTAAAACAAAATAAATCTATTTTGCTTAGACAAAGATGTTTGAAACATCTCCTACCCAGCGCTGACCTGGAACAGCCTTTGTTTGTATTTTTAAATCTTTTTTTGCTGTGGTGTGATAATTGGAACTATTTTAAGTTTCAAATATTTTTGTGGTGACAAAAGTAACTGAGTGGTGCCTACGGTAGCATTTATTCTGATGCTTTCACTAGCACAGCTATACTAGTACTGAAAAATGGGTGTTAACGTGATTCTGGCAGCCTTGCTGTCCTTGCGTGTGTGGTGGCCCCCTGAGAAACATAGTGAGGCATTTTGAGTAAAACTAGAGGCAAAGTTAAGTCATGTAATGAATTGTCCTTATAGTGCTGTTGTGGGAGATATTTTTCTCTTGCAAATGTGTTTGTTAGACTTGCTCGTTATTTTTTGTTGCTGTTTATGGACCATCTAGGTACTGTGCTGGCCAAGGGAGCTTTGCCTCGAGATGTGAAAGTTAATTCTTTAAAACTAGATGTTCTGGAATTAGCTCATCAAGAGATAAGCAAGAAAATTTTTATCTGTTTTATCTTTATGAATGACACAGAAATCTTCTTGTGTCAAAAACTGATGTTAAAACATATTTTTAAAAAGTACAAAGTGGGAATCCCTGAAGGGCAGAAAGATGATAAGCTTAGTTCTTTGGTAGCTTGATTTACTAAAAAGCCAATTACTGGTGTTTTTAAGTATCATCAAGGTGAGTATTCACTATCTAGTTTTGCCGTGTAACTACCTGAGATGTCATGCTGATAACCTGTTTGTGAAAGACGCTTGGATTAAGTATAAAAATTACCATGAGAGGTAGTTATGTCAGTGCAGAATAATTGAAATGTACAATCCTAGAATCAATGTGTCTGTGCAATTGTTTTTTGTTTTCAAGTTGTTATTGTTGTTATGATAGTCCTGGAGTGAGATTTGGACTAGTAAATGAATAAGCTTATGATAAATCACACTTTTGGAATTGATGGGGAAAAGAGGAATGTTTCTTAGTGCAGCCTGCTTTCAAAATTCAAAATCAAAATAATAATAATAATAAAGCATGTTCTTGAAACATGAAATAAATAAAAGGAGCTTATATTTGAAAAAAAATCATAATCCTTAAGCAAAGAAAGGATGTTCTAGATTGATCTTCATATTGTTTTCCCACTCACCATTCACTTCAGTGTTTTATGGTACTGTTTCATGTTGGCTATTTTACGGTGGCATTTTACAGGCCCCTGGCTGGTTTCCCTACGAACAGACAGTTATAAGTACTTGCAAATTCTCTTTCTTTTGCATATTTGGGAAACATTAAGAGCAGAAAAGAAATAGATTAAGTGTAGTGAAACATTATTAAAATCTCAGGCTTCTTTCTCTCTTCTAGAAAAAGGCTTATCTTGGCTGTAATGACTCCCTGAATCAGTTGCACAGGACAGATGTAGAGGGGAAAAGTGGCAATATCCTAGGATACACAGTGGGGATTAGCCTTTGATTCCTCGCGTATTCCGGTCCCTGAATAAGAAGCTGTCAGTAAGATACAATCTTTAATATTCCTTGCCACTTGTGGAGGTGATTCTGCATATTAGTTTAAGTCCTTATCACTAGCCATTGTCATATTGCTGTGTTTGGCATAGATAAATGGCCTTGTCATTGGTATAAAATAGTCTTCCTAGTCACACTCAAGTGAGTAGCACTGCAGAAAAGAGCAAATTTGAAAGGCAAGATGTGCGCTAAGCCTCTCTTGAGACACAGTGCTCAGGTTAAGATTCCTTTAATAATACAGTATCACAGATGCTTGTCTCCTGCACAAGTGTCACTAGTAGATTGCTGGCTTCAGGAGATGTGCAGCATTTCACAGACAGGTCTTTTAGTAAATGCAGACAAATGTGATCTGGCTTTACCTTACATCTCTGAGCTTCAGTTTTTGTGTGGAAGATAGAAAGGAGGTCTGAATTTCCCTTGTTTTGCCTCTTCTCTTTTTCTCCTTTCTTTCATCAACTTGAGTTAACTAGCTTTCTACTCTAAAGAGAAGATAAAAATACTAACTTTAGGGCAAATAGAAAGGGCAGGTTCTGCCTTATCTTGCACTATGACTGTTTCATGGTCTAAGCTGATCTGTTAGGTGTCCAGGTGTCCTCTGAGCTGGGGTGCATCATGTGGGTGGCTGGCCCCAGCAGTCAGCATGTGAGACTGGCACATGGGGATTTAGTGATTTACAGCAGGGCATAATGGGTAATTTAGGCAAAGGAAAACTTTTTTATATATTTATATATATATTATGTTATAAATAAAGGATATTGAGAAGGCAGCGAAGAGCCTTTTTTTTTTTTTGTAGGGTTTTGATGGCTCAATTTTGTATATTCTTATTTTGTTTTTATTCAGCATACTATACGTGTGTTTGTGTTGATTGTTACTTTCTGCTCCAGAATTACCAACATTTTGGTGGTTCAGATGACTGCAGAAGCCATGTTCTCTAAAAGTGTGCAAACTTGCTGTTGGTTGATAAGATCATAGATTCTTTATATTTTTCCTTTTTTTTTTTTTTTCCTTTTTTTGAAGTTTGCTTTATCTATATTTATAGAAGCAGAAAGGGAGGAGAAGTTGTTAAAAAAGATATCCCTGCTAGAGAGCTTGTTGCGCTTCTGTGGTTTAATTTGTATTGGCTTAACAGCTTCAGTACGTTGCTAAAGGCATCTTTGTGACACATTTTTATTGCAGTCACCCAATGTACATGAGCTTCAGATAAATAACTGCTTTATTCTCAATTCTGTGCAGCAATAGTTAATGAATCAATTGGTACTGTTGCTTCCTCTAATAATTAATTTTCTGTTTGGGGAAATGTTGCCCTTTGAAAAATGTAGGATGTTTATCAGTGTAATTCACTGGAGAGCTAATAAAAGAATATTCTTTTGCCTCATTTTTTTGGCTATAGTTTGGTGGCTTGCACAGCTTCCCTTACCACATCTGGGTGTGATTCACAGAACTGTCTGGGCATACACACCAACATAGCAAACATTAAAAATGAAGAATCACCTATGTGTTAATAACAAATATCTGGTTTTGTTTATGTGCCAGTGAAGTAGGGAAACAACATTACACCAGTTTTGTTCTTAACTTTTGTGTAATTCAAGATTGCTGGCATGAAAATCTCCAAGGGAGCTCTCATAACCTACCAAAAGGCTGATACAGTTTGCATGCGTGGTAGGATTCACCTATTGCCAACAGAGGGTTTTATAAAAGTGCATCATCATAGTGCAATACTTGTATTCCTTGCTTACAAATGACTTGGTGAGTGGTGGTAGTTGGGTACACGGACCCCGCAATAAGATTCCAGAAACTAGGGTGTAGGCAATGTATGAGTGCTATGGAGATGAGAAGGAAGAAAATAAACTTTGTCAGCATGTTTCGGTATGCTTGGTGTGCTGCTGGAGGAACTGAGGTTAATAGGCTGGAAAAATAAAAAGCGGTATGATTAACAGGCGATCTCATGCAGCAGGAGAGCTTATTTGGCTCCTCACCTGATATGAATTTACCTGACTATAAAGAACAGAGAGATTCTGAAGGAAAGTTTCTTTAGAGAGGACGAAAGATGTTTCTGGTTGTTCTTCAAGCTACCTTTTAAGACAGCTGCAAACAGAGGTGTGATCCTCCTCTGGAATTTGCTGTTGAGGATGATCCCTCATTACTCAACTGGTGTGAATTAAGCAAACATGATGAGTCTCTGGCATTTTGTGGAGTTTACTTTGCTGCATCCTGTTAAATCCTGGAAATAGATTAGGGTCCCTACAGGGCAGATATGTTTGTCGTTTTCTTCCCTCTGGTTTAGAACTGCTGGGATGCTGTGGTTCATCAGCTCCTTTCTTTCTTCTCTCCAGTGACTTATTAAGGCAACTTCCCTAGTACTATTTGATCCGAATTTGTCAAATCAGAATTAATAACATGCATTTTTTCTGTGTGTGTGTATTTTTTTTTTTTAAACCCATACTTAAAATTCTGGGACTGTTTTGCCTAGCCCTTAGAATTTAGGAAATATCTTACCAGAGAGCTAGTTCACATATGTAATCATCACTGGAGCAATTACAGACCTAAAGTTCTGCACAATCAGATTAAATTAAAAAACAGAAAAGTTCTGAGAAAGACTAATAGACTAACCATGAAGGCTGACTAATCTGGAAAGTGGAAAATGAACATATCACATGGAGAATCTGGAAGCTCAGTATCTCCTGCATGTCGTGTTATGTGTTTGCTTGCATAGAGAGGCAGACCTCTAAAAGAGGGACCAAGTCGTGGTTCTGGCTTAGCTAATGTTTGTACTCGTCGTTATACTAGGGTTGGACTTGGTTGAATTTCATGAGCAAGTGAAAGCTTGAAGATGCTTGATCCTAAGGGTTTTTATCTTGTTGACATGTGTCCAGACTTCCACAGAGATGCCCTGAAATGGTGACATGTTCCTTGATTGTTACTGTGAGAACTGGAGGGAGGCATTCTGCATGACCCTTACCAGGGTTTTAAAAGAAGTGATAGATAGAATGAAAAACCCTATTACCCTTTGTTTTTCCTTCACTTTTCTTGCATACTTTTTTCTACCTGTTTTATCTGCTCTTGGCCAGCTTGTTGAGTGGAAAGCAGGCTGAGTAGTAGTTCTGCCTGTGGAAGATCAGTGCTTAACTATGGAGACATTGAGCTTGGGCTATTCCAGCCTTTCCTGTGTGCTGTTTGCTCAGTAACTGTGTTCAGAGCAACGTGAATCCTTATCCAAAGTTTACAAAGAGACAAAGGAGGAGGTGCAGAACATACCTTAAGATTCCAATTAGTAACTTGTTAATTCTCCCTTCTTCCAGCAGATTGATGTATTAAAATTTAAAGTCTAAATAATTTGTGTTCATTTTTTTTCACTGCTCTGTCATCCCATTAATTGGGGTGTCCCATTAATTGGGGCATCCCAATGGGACATCCCAGTAATTGGAGCATTGTTCAGTACGGTCAATAGTATTCTGTGTTAGCACAGAGCCTGGAAGCAGCATTTCCAATATGTACTAAAAGTTATAATTCAAATAAAAGCTGCGTAGGGCCTGCCAGGCAGGTTTCTTAATATACATTTGTGAGAAGCATTAAAGAAATACCAAACCTGGCTGCAGGTTACATTTTGTTGCCTGTAACCTGCTAACCTGGTAATGTTTTGGTTGTGAACTGTACTTCATGTTTTCTTGGCATTATGTTAATCATAAGCATCCCTTTTTATGCATTCTTCATTATCAGAATCTTTGTATACATTTGGAGATGAGTAAATAAACCCCAGCATATAATGTATTGTCTTAATATAGCTGTTTCTGTTCTCTCACAAGGCACTTCATGAAGTGGAGTAGTTCCTGAATTGTGCTATAAATAGTTCTGTGCTTCTGAGAAGGCTTGGAGTAGAGCTTTATACTTATGACTAATTAATGCAATTTAAAATGATCATGTACAAGGAGATGTCTTTCACAGCTCATCTGTTTTTATGTGAAAATAAGTGAAAATAACGATCCTTCCTTTTTCTCTGAAGTGTTGGCTGCTTTGGTTTTTCAGATGTAATTATTGCAAGAGAATTGCGTGGACGTGCTTATGTGATTGTCCTTGCTCAGGAAAGTACTGTTCAACAAGCCCTGTTGGTTGCAGAACTTTGGGTTGGACTTGATACTCTCTTGTGCCTGGTGTGAAATTAAACGGAGTTTAGAAAAAGTTTTCACCATGTCCCATTCATGTCTTTAGGTTAGAGCCCTGTAGTCTCATATACTGTTGTAGAACTGGAAGGAATCATGTTGTCTCTTGGTCTTGTGGTCTGTGCTAGGCCCAGAACACCTTGTTCCTGCTCCTCTTGCCGGGTGTGGAAGGGGCAGCCTAGAACAAAAAAGGAGAAGGGGCAGAAAAGCTTACTTATTTAGTAAATTGAAAGTTAATCTTTCTGAGGGGAAATAAAAACACTCTCATGTCATGTGTTTAAAAATGAAAAAAATGAGAATAATTTAAAGGTTTTGGTTATCAGACCCTTTGTTATGGCAGCTGAAGCTGCAACAGCAGCTATGTATAATGTCAAATATTGTTGCATTTCCATATTAAAATGTTCTGAAATGGGCTGTTCATCCTAGTGTAACACAGTCTCTGTTTTATCTCAAAAATCTCTAAAGTTATTTCTTTGATATTTGAAGAAATACTTTTTTATCACCATGAAATACCCTATTTGAGTTTTGAAGTCTACACATTTCTCTATGCGATGATAGAAATGTTCTTTGAAGTCCGCATTTTGTTGCTTTTCAGTGACTGTAGCTCACTCCAGATGCAGAGGCTTCAGATGAAAAGGGGGTTGTACCTCGCTCATAGTATACAATCAGGCTATACAGATCCTATTAGTAGTAGTAGTATTCCACCGTTGATGCCTGTGTTCATGCCACCGCAGTAACATCAGGGTACATCTCAGGATAGATCCGAAGAGACAACCTGGTTTAAATTGATATTCACACATCATGATTATGTTTACTTTTCTCAAAAAATTGAAAGCCAAAATCAGATTTTTATATTTCTATGGAAAGATGTCTACCCAGAAAGCTTTTTGTGCAAGTCTGGCTTTTACTGCTTCATTCACGGCTCAAAAATGGGAGGTCACACTCTTAGCAGTTGTCAAGGATTTAGCTTAACACTTCTCAAATACTAGCAATTTTGAATTATGAAGTAAGCAAAATTAGTTGTACTTTTTAATGCTGCAGTGTTTCTACTCATTGCTAAATGCTGGGCATATAATTTGAAGCCATGCATGTTCTTTTATTGGTAGTTTTTAGTGATATGCTTAGGTGGAATGTATGTTTTAGGAAATGCCTTAAAATAGCCTTTTCCCTTCTTGTATGCTTTAGAAACACTTTTAATGATATCCTTATTTTTCAAGTACCATTTTGACTTCAGACTCTGTATTTGGGGCTGTAATACAGCTCCTGTATAACCAATTAGTTGATGTCTTTAAACTGTCATTTTGATGAAGTATTATTGTAACATTCACATTCAGAAGTTTGGGTTTTTGTTGTTTCTTTCTGGATTTTTTTTTTTAAATAGAAAATGGCTGCAAGTTTAGAGTTTTCTTGTTCCCCATATGCTGTGGACCGTACACACAATAACATGGGTTTTCTCAGTACTTGGAAGCCAGCTTTATTTTTATTTTGAAACTGACCACTTTAAAAAAATACTTAATACTACAGAAAATTAACTGTGCTGTGAATTAAATGTCTTGGAAGGATTGCAGATTAAGATTTGTATGGACTTCAGGCACATCTGAGGTCTTGATGCAAGTTGTCTCTGCAAGTGTAATACTGAAAATGGGGAAGGTTTTCCTCCTTTCACAGGCAATGCAAGAAAAATCCTAAGTTATAGTGCTGTTACGTAAGGGCTCAAGTGTGGATGAGTAGTTGATAAAGAGTGCCAGTCCTGCGGTGCAATTCGAGACTGGTAAAAGTATCTAGCCAAGCCCGACAGCTGTTCCATGTTGCCAGGGAATTTGCAGTGCCATGCAGGATTATCCAGGAAATTGCCTGACTGTTTTCAAATGACACAGTTATAGATGCGTAAATGCTTAATAGTAAGTACTTTGTTCAGTCTTGTTCTCTGCAGCTGCTGTTTCAAGTAGTCGTTTATTGAAGCCAAGCAACTGCATTGAAATACTAGATGAATGCAGTGCATCCCTTGGAAGAGTTGGAGAAGCTATTAGTGTCACAGGTAGTACCTGACATGAAGTGCTAGTGCAAGCAGCAAGTCTGTGATAGGTCTATTGACATAAAGGAATTCATTAATGACAACAAATTTAAATCTGTACAGCAGTATAGAGTTATCGCGCAATGAGTTAGTGGGAAGCAAATTGTTTTCTCATTCAGTGAGAATTTCCGTCAAATTTCTTGAGACTTAGCAGAGTTGACTGTGTTCATCCTTATTGTTTCAATGTTTAAGGTATCCAACATTAGCCTTTGAATAATTTTTCTATGAGTTGTTTAAGGTTATGAATACCTTAGTGTTGAAAGGTCTGAAACAGTAGGTCTGAAAGACGAATCTGCTCAGAACAGCTTCTGTACACAGCACAAGCTAGTATGTGATACAAAAACAGATTTGGTTGCTTTATATGTGGAAAAGGCAATGGGTGCAGGTTCTGTCAGTAGGGCTGCCTGTGCCTGTCATGATGGTAAAAGCTGTGGAAATGCTCTTCACACAGACTAAGCAGCTGGCTTTACTCACAGGGCAACTGCGGTCATAGCAAAGACTGCCATGTGCTGGTTTCTCTGCTTTAGTACAGTGTTGTATTCTTAACTGCTTACTTGTGGAACAGCTTAGTATGTGACTGTGGAAAAACTGCAGAATTTTTAACCTTGAAAATTTGGTAAAGGTCGCACTTCGAGAGACTTTAAATGGTACTTCAAGGGGAGCTGATAGGTAATCAGCAAAGTAAAGAAAATGTTTTGAAATTGTCTCTCCATTTACCTCCTAATGCCATTTGGCTTTGACTTTTGTATATTAAATGTCCTTATTACAGGAAATACAGGTGTAAATGTAATGCACATTACAGCTGTTCCTGAGGCCTTGGCGTTTTTTTGCCAGCAGCAGCTTTCCGTTAGCTCTAAGAGAAGAACGCTTTGCATCACTGAAAGAATAAATAGGCCTTCTATTTGTT